>PVJO010002980.1:0-131848 GCA_004026905.1 Hystrix cristata
CACTTGAGTAACTTCTGTTCATCTAAAGACATCCTTTGAGCTAGGTGTGGGAGCACATTCTCGTAATCCCAGCAGTAGGGAGGCTGAGGCAGGAGGATCATCATGAGTTTGATGCCAGTCTGGATTATATAGTGAGTTCAAAGCCAGCCTGAACTACATAGTGAGATCCTGTCTCAAACAACAAGAAAAAGGCATCGTTTAAAAAATGACAATGGGTGTTGAGGATTTAGCTCAGTCGTAGAGTACTTGCCTTGCAAGCACAAGGCCCTGAGTTCAATCCCCACCCAGCACCTATAAATAAATAAAAATTAAAAATGAAATTGGCAAGTAAAGCCATGGAGCGGGAGAAAATATTTCCGTCACGTACACCTAACCAAAGCTCATTATGTAGTGCATATAAAGAACTTCCATAAGTCAATATGAAAAGGTAAACAGCCCGGTGTCAAAGGTTTGAGCAAGCATTTCACACACACGCGCGCGCGCACACACACACACACACACACACACACACACACACCGGTATCCACGTGACTCACCAGCTCACGAGAGGGCAGATAGCATCCGTTGTCATCAGGGGAAAGCAAATTAAATCCCCACCGAGTCACCACTATGTACCAACTAGCAGAGCACGTGGTGCCCTGTGAAGTTTCCTACACTGCCGTGGGAGTCTGAATCAGCACAACTGCTGTGCAAAACTGCGGTAATTATCTAGTAAAGCTAATATACGCCCACCCATGGCCCAGAAATTCCAGTCCTCAGCATCCATCCAAGAGGAAAGAGCATTATGTCCACACAAATACATTAATGAATGCTCATCAGAGTTCCAAACTGGAAATAACCCAAATGTCCGTTAACAATAAAATCTGTCCCTGTGTGGTGGTACTTGATACAGTGGAATACTATTCAGCCACGAAGAGGAGCAAGCTGCAGATATAGGTATAGGTGATACTCTCAGGGTAGGAATATCTAATCTTAGAGTGATAGAGGTCAGAATAGTGGTTCTTTTGGGGAAGCGACTCTTTGGAAAGGGAACCAGGGAAGGTTCTAGAGTCCTGAGAATGTCCCCACTTTGATTTACATGATCGTGTCAGGTTTAGCACTGATAAATTGTGAACTCATATGAGTCAAGAAAACATTAAAAAAAAATTTGAGACAGTGTCTTGCTGTGTAATTCATGCTAGGGTTGAACTCACTATGTAGCCCAGGCTGGCCTTTCACTTGCAGGGATCCTCCTGCCTCAGTGTCCCAGGTGCTGGGATCACAGGCGTGTGTCCCCATGCCCGGTTAAAAGCACAGACACCAGCCTTTATTCTGGAAGATTTCAGAGTGCGGTACAGAAGCAGGGATGCCCTAGGAGGAGCCCTAGGGAGGTCGTCTCCGCTCCTCAGAGACACATGGTCCTCAGGGCTTGGCCCAAGACATCGCAGAGGAGCCTGTGAGAAAGGGCCGGGTGTTGTCAAGGCAGGGGCTGGAGCAGATCGCAAGGGAAGGAAGTCGGGAGAGTCCATGGGATGGGTAGGGACACATCTGGGACTTTCCTGCCAGCGCTGTCCCGGGTCACACACTGCTTCTGAGGCGCACAGAGGGGCTGGCAGGGCCTCTGTGCCTCCACCCCGCCCACTGTGCTCTGTCCTGTGGGCCTGGTCCTGACATCACGTCTCCTGCTTCCCACCGCTGCTCTCCTGGCTGCTGCCCGGACTTCCGGTGGGGAAAGGGAGGCCGGGAGTGACTCCCCTATGCTGCTGCCTCGGCCCCTCTCTCCTCTGTAGGGTGGGAGGTGGAACTGTACACCAGGTGGGCCTCCTGAAGGCCTGGAGTTTCCTTGGGGGTTCCCAACCCTGCCCTCTCCCAGCAGCAAGCACATCTGGAAAGCCTGAGGGCTTTGTCCTCTGAACTCATGGTGCTGAAGTCATGGGACTTCTTCTCCATGAGTCAGGAAATGTCACAAGACACTGGCACAGGTAACAGGCTGTGAGGCCACCTGCTCAGAAGTAGGCAGCCAGGAAGGGCAGGAAGCCCACAGATACAACAGGACTGGGCTGAGGAGTTAGCCCAGATGCCAGGGAGGAACCCAGGAGCCGCCATCACCTCCTCCCTCTCCTGCCAGTCAGGCAGCTCATGCTGCCCTCCGCACCCTTCGGCATCCGTCCATCCTTGCATCCTCCCACCCCCGCCTTGGGTCTTGGCTGCAGCCCCGAGCCTAGAGACCACAGGAGGAGCTTCCCTCCCTCATCCAAGTATAACTGACATCCAACATGTGCTCAGATCTTAAGGGTAGAGTTTAAAGGGTTTTGACAAATATCCACTCTGTGGAGCCAACACCTTTGTCAAGGCATAGATGTTGCCATCACCTAGGGAGCTTCCCTGGGCACATTTCCAATGGCCCAGCTCACATCCAAAACAAGTTCTGTACAGACTTTCACTTCCACCCCAGTAATGAGCATTGCACGTCCTGAGTTTCACCAAAAAAAAAAAAAAAATTTCAGGATAATTATATAGTACATATGCTTGCTTCGGCAGCACATATACTAAAATTATATAGTACACACTCCTTTATGGCTGGCTTCTTTCACTTATCATAACATATCCTACCCTGTCCATCTTCTGTGACTTTTATTGTGTCTGTCTCCACTTTATGAATTTCCTTCTGTTTGCTTGTCCATTCTACTGGTGGACAACCAGGCTGCTTCCAGTTCAGAGCTGATGAGGACAAGAGTTGGTGTGAATGGAATCTTTATTTCCCTTCAGTAAATACCTATAAGTTGAATTGCTGTGGTGTGTATTAGATAGATGTTTATCTTTATAAGAAATTGCCAACCTTTTCCCAAATGGTTGCACCATCATAAACTTGTACTGATTGTATAGGAGGTTCTTACTGCTCCATGTTATAGTAAAAATCTAAAATATCATCTCTAAAGTTTCTTGTGTTCAGAGATGGGGCTTTTAGAAGGCGATTAGATCATGGGGTGCTTTAGTCATCAGTGAATCAATGCCTTGATGAGTTCAGGATCGAATGTCTTCTTAGGAGGTGAGGCCTGGTTGTAAGAGGTGGGTCCCTGGGGTGTGACCTGGAGGCGTGTGGTCTGGTCCCTGGCTTTTCCCTCCTTTCTCTGCTTCCTGTCTGCCATGGGTTGGACAGCTTTCTTCTGCCAGGTCCTTCCACCGTGCCATTTCTGCCTGGGAGCCAGCTTACCATGGACAGAAACCTCTAAAAGCATGAAGCAAAATAAATCTCCCCTCCTTTGAGTTTCACATGTTGGACATTTCTGTCCCTGTGATAAGAAAGTCATTAATATATTCCATATTTGTGCCTACATTTGGTTTGGTCATCGTTGTTAATTTTAGCCATCAGAGAATCTCTTATTCCTTTTCTTTCTTTTTCTTTCTTTCTTTCTGTCTTTCCTTCTTCTTCTTCCTCTTCCTCTTCCTCTTCTTCTTCCTCTTCTTCTTCCTTCTTCTTCCTCTTCTCCTTCTCCTCCTCATCCTCCTCCTCCTCTTCTTCTTTTTTTATGGTGCAGGACCTGAATAAGATACTCCAACTCTTAAAGGATATTTTTTGGAGGTGCTGAGGACTGAATTCAGGGTCTTGTGCTTGCTAGGCAAGTGATCTACCACTGACCTAAATCTCCAACCCCTTGAAAGATATTTTTAAAAACAGTGTTTTTAAAAACAAACCAAATGTCCATCAACTGGCAAAAGGATAAATAAAATGTGATGCGTTCATAGAGCGAAATGTGATTTGGCAATGAGAATGAAGTACTGACACGCACTACAGTATGGACAAACCTTGAAAACATGACACTCAGTGATAAAGGCCAGTCATAAAAGGCCACATGTTGTGTGATTCCATTTGCATGAAATGTCCAGAACTGGCAAGTCCATAGAGACAGAAAGCAGGTTGGTGTTTGCCCGGGGCTGGGGGAACTCAAAGCTGGAAGATAATATCTAATGGGTGTGAATTTCTTTTCAGGGCAATGAAAATGTTCTGAAGTTAGAATATATAACAGTCATGACCAGACACTTTAAATGGGTGAGCTGTGTGGTCTGTGAATTGTGTCTGACTAGAGTTGTCAAAAAGACCAAACCCAAACCCTCCACCTCTAATCGGCAGGTACCGCTGTCCCTCCAACCAGCGTCCTCAGGGTGAAGATGCAGATTCCCAACATCATCTCCCTTGTCTCCTGACACAGGGGTCACTCCGCTGTCTCCGGATATGCTCGGTGTCACCATGCCTCTGGGCACTGGCACAGCTGTTCGTCTTCCCTGGAATGCAGTCCTGCCTCATCTCTGTGGTCCTGTTCACCTGACAACCTTCCCTTCTCCCTCTTCTGTTCATTCACCCACTCATTCAGACATCATGCAATTGTAGATACCCATCACATGCCAGGCTCTGTTTCAGGCACTGGGGAAACAGCAGCCAAACAAACAGGCTGAGTCTCTCTGGGCGCTGATGTGTCCTCGTATGAACAGATGGTGATGAGCGCATGGTAAGTGTGCAGCCTCGGGCCCCAGGCCCTGTCCCGAAGCCTCCTCTATGTCCCCAAAGTGCTTCTGGTGCTCTTGGGGTTCAACTCTAATTCCTCTGGGCCCGCACAGGTCAGCAGTAGGTGGGGGACTCCATGGGATAAGGAGCCCACCCAGATCTCCTGGGCGTCAGAGCAAGGATGGTACATGGCTCCATGTGCACTGCCCTCCACAGTGTATAGAGCCCTTTTGCAGTTCTCATCTGCTTGCTCACCTCCCCTGCTCAGCGAGAGGGAGCTGGGGAGAGGAGATCAGAGGGCAGGGCGCTCACTACCCAGAGGAGGCAATGGGGGCTCCCTGGAAGAGAACACTGGACTGCCTGCGCCCCAGAGCTGCAGGACCATGACAGGAAGCTGGCTTCTCGCATTCCTGCCCCATGCAGCTCCTTGTGGCCTGGCCATCTCTGAATGCCAAGGATCGGTGTCCCCACACCAGGAAGCTATTGCAAGCCCAGCTGGGATCCTGGCCATGGGCTGGCCCTGTGGGTCATGTTACCACTTAGGTTTCCGTCACTCAGGCTGGGTCAGCAGGTGGCAGGATTTCCAAGGAGCAGCAGTGAGTCCTCTGGGCCTCCTCCCCGCCCTCAGCCTGCTCGGGTGAGTCACTGACAGCTGAGCATGAAGTTGTCCTCTGCCTTCATCTTGCGGCAGGTATGCAGGTGACAAGGAAGCCACGGGACGGGGACCTACAGGGACACTTCCTTTGGGGTGTGATGAATGCTAATGTGATGACACTTTCCTGCAGGCCTGCTCCAACCTGGCTCCTCTTCCTCATCAGTTCCAACAGCAGCAGAGTTGGTGCTGGTCTTCAGCTGGCAGGATCCGAGACCCTGGAACCTGCCTCGCAGGCCGTTCTGGCTCCTTTGTCTTTGGCTGTCTGGGGTCAGCCCCGGGGCTGGTGGCATCATGGCCTGGGGCACCTGTCACTGTCCCAGTTTTCCACCATGATACTGGCTGATCTAGCTGCTCCTGGCACTTCTTCCTCCTCCAGGGGACCAGGACCTGGGCCCCCACACTGAACCTTGGGACAGGTGCCTCTTTCAGCTCCCTCTTCCCCCAGGACGAGAGGCTTGAGGGTATCCTACCGTGTCTTCATCTGCGTACTACTGGGGGACAGAGGCCACTCAGCTCGGAGGCCACAGAAGGAAGAAGCTGCCACTTTCCCGGACGCCGAAGAAAACTGAGAGGAAACCTGGATAACCCCTTGACACCTGCCCAGCTCCACCTGGGCGGTTACCTGCGTTCAGTTGACTGTAGGTAACACCTATGCCTTTCCCCACTTCTCAGCCCTTAGATGGCCCCAAATCTCAAGAAAGTGGATTTGAGACCTTTTCTCCTGTCTCTGCAATTGGCTGCATTGCGAAGAAATTTCCCCTTTGGCAAAACTCATCATTCTTGTGACTGGTGCACTTTGAGGCAGCAGAAACAGGCGCGGTAGAGGGAGGCGCCCCTCCTCAGCCTCTAGCTCCAGCCCCCTCCCCACCCACCTGCCTTCCTGAGTGTGCGGCTCTGTGGTGGGCTGGGGGCTGGAGGGCAGGGTGTAGGTCAGTGTCTCAGAGGCCCCGTGGCTAGGAAAAGGAAGCAGGCCTCCGTGGCCAGCACCAGAATGCTTTCCTGGCAGACAGGAGGGGGCGGCTTTCGGGGTGCCCTGCCTGTCCCCTCAGATGTCCACGGTGACATGTTGGCTGCCAGTGCCGCATGATGAGCTGTCCCGGATAGCAGTTTTGAGGAATACCACGGCTGGTTCCACCCCCGGGGCTGGGGGCCGCTGGGACGCAGCTGCACAGTGCCCCCTTGGGGATCCAGCAGCCTCAGCCAAGGGCATCCTCCTTCACGACGACTTCCCCTCAGTCTGGTGAAAAGACCCAGCCCGACTGGAGCAGCGGGGCTCCCTGGGCATCTCCTGCTTTCCACGGGGGCTCTCCAGGGGGCTCACCATAGGGTCTTCTCAGAGCTTCACGCACACAGTGAGGCTAAAGAGGACTGAGTCTGTAAGATCTGTAAGAAATATTCCTCTTTCTCCATTTGACATAAACTCGCCTCACTTTCTGACCGTGACCTTGACTTACCGTGTTTACAGAGTTCCTGCCGCTCCCAGCTCCAAACTGCACTGCCGAGCAGCATCCTCACTTCCATCACCTGCGGCACCCTGTCCCGGATCACTGCTCTGCATTCCTGCACCGCTCCTGGATGACAGAACGGGGGCAGGGGTGGGGGATCTCAGTCTGAGCACACACACACACACACACACACACACACACACACCCCTCCGTCAGAATTCTTCCCCTCCCTCACAATACTCTGGTTTCCTTTGGAGGGTGTCTCCCTCCTTCCACATCTCCCGCTCTATACGTCAGTGTATCCGGGTGTCTGAGTCCTTCTGTTTGAGCCAAAGGTGTACGAATATTTTCTTCAAAGATGAGACAGCCAGCACTTAATGCCTTGTGGGCCAAGGGGCAAAATTGAAAGTATGATAAAGGGATTTACATACTCGGTTAAAATGTGATCACTTTAAAAGCATTAGTGAAGCTGGGCATAGTGGTCCACACCCGTAATCCCAGCACTTGGAGGGATGAGGCAGGAGGATTGCCTCAAATTTGAGGCCAGTCTGGGCTACATAATGAGTTCAAGGCCAGGCTGAACCATATAGTGAGACCCTCTCTCATTAAAATAAAATAAAAATAATTTAAAAATAAAATTATTAGTGTATGGACCTTAAAAATAGAAGCCTGAAAAAAAATTTAAAAAATAAAAAAATTAAAAAAAAAATAGAAGCCTGGCTAGATCCAGACCCCAGACTTATAGTTTGCTGACCCCTGGAGTAAACCAAAGAGACCTTGAGGCAACCTCTTCTGACCCTACGTCTCCCCACCAGAAGCAGCTGTTTGTGGGGGTGGGGGGCAGTTTTGCCTGTGACTTCAACTGGACCAGTTAGTTGCCTCCTTTGTCCAGTGCCCGTGGGATCTTCCGAGCGGCAACCTGGGGTGCAGGAACCCAGCTACGCCCAGCCAGAATGCTGGGTTCCCGTGGCCCTCAGCCGTGAGATGGTCCCAGGACCTGAGCCCCTACTCACGTTGGCCCTGGAGTCTCCAAGTCCTCCTGTGGAGTCCAAGAAACTCACCCCTCTCCATGGTGGCTGGCACCATCTGACTGAATAAAGAGGCCACGGTGGTCAGACTGTCCCTCCAGAGGCTCAAGTGGCCCAGGTCAAATTCGCATAGAAGAAAAGGGCCCCACTGGCTCATGTGACTGGGGAACCATGCATGTGGCTGGGAAGTACAAGCACCAGGCTCTCTCCTCTCATTCTTCACTGCCATTCTATGTATAGCATCCTCATGACTTCCTCCTCAGGCTCCCTCTCCACAGGGCCAGAGACGAGACAGCTGGCTACTATCGAGCTCACATCCACACAGCTTCATGGCCAGAGAGAGAAGGATTTCATCAACCCAGCCCTGGAGCAGAAAATTCCAGGGAGATTCTGATTGGTCCACCTGGATGCCAGGCCCACAACCTGGGCCCCTCACGGTGTTCTGGAAGGCAGGATGTGTTGACTCCTGTGGGAAGATGTGGCAGAAGGTGGCTGTGGTAAATTGTGACTGTCCACCCTGTAATTTCCTTCTTCCCTCTATCCATGCAGGCTTCTTCACAGTGTGACATTGTGGCTTCTTCTTCCCCATTAAAGGGTTGAGTCTACTTCCCCATGTCCTGAGCTGGGCTGGCATTGGGGAGTAAAATCTAAGCAATGCCACAGCAGCTCTGAGACTAAGAAGCTTTGTGTACTTCCTCCTCTCCTCTCGGGACCTGCCACCACCATTTGAACAAGCGCAGTCTGGCCTTGCGGGTGATGAGAGACCTATGTTCTGGTCCCCCATCCCCCACCCTGCCATGCCAGCCAACCAAACCCAGCTACTGAACACATAAACGAGTGCAGCCATCCTGAGCTAACCGGCTTGCCGACTTCAAACAGATGAGATTAGACGAAGCTAGACCAGGTCAGTAGGCTTAGAGGCAAAAATAAATAAATGGTTGTTTGGGGCCTTTAGAAAGTAAGATATAGCTGTTCGTTATATAGCAAAACCAAACTGAGACATTGGCCACTGGTTTATCAAGTCTGTGGGAGCTAAGGCAACTCTGCCTTCTAGTCCACAGTGATGGATGGGTCCAAGTGACAGCCACAAGACCCACTGGATTAACCAGAATCCTTTCCCAGGATTCTCTCCCTTCTAAATCTACAGCCAGACTATGGGGTTTGATCACAAAATATGGTGAATGTTTACATTTTTTAAAAAAATTTATTATAGTAAGAGACACGTTGCTATGACTCTCCCTCAACATACTCCCCCTCGCTTTGAACACACTTATCCCGCCCTTCTTACTGCTGTCCAAAGCATTTCTGGACGTCCTCTCTCATGAGCGTCTTTGGTGGTGCTGTCCTGACTGCCTCCATGTCTCTAATCAATTCAAAATATTTATCTGTCATGGTCATTTTGACTTTGGGTAAGAGCTAGAAGTCGTATGCTGCCAGATGGATGAATAAGGTGGATGAGAACTCACTGCGATGTGTTTGTGAGCCTCCTTTTCCATTGGAGGGCAGTTGGCAACAGCATTCAGTCTATTTTTTAACAGACATCATAGAGACACAAAAGAGGAGGCGTATTTAGAGAGGGATTAATAGCAATGTGTCTTTTACTATAGTATATTTTTTAAATGTAAATATTCAGTGTATATTTTGGTCTCCCCTAAGTTTTTAGGGGACTTTGCCCTCTTTCTGAAGTCCTTTTTGCTACCTTGGTAGTTAGATGTAGCCAATAGATAGCACTTTAACCAATAAAATACAGAGTTGGCCTACAAACTCATTCATTATGGGATACTCCTTGATCACTCCTAATCTGGCAGCCAAATACAGGAAACTTCAGCATCTGTCTGTTACAGCAGCAAGGCCCAGCTCCTGGAGCAGGGAAAGGCAGAAAGAGGAGCAGAGTGAGTCCCAAACGGAAGCCAGTCTTGTTTTTAGAAAGAGAGACGTGCTGGAGGGCAGGATGTTTAATGTGTCCTGGGAAGTCAGGAACTACCTTGAACACTGGGCTACAAAACCAACCCCAAGGGAAAGCCTGGGGAGCTGCCAAGGGCAGGCTGTGTGGGTCTCTGTCACTTCCTGGCTGCACCCTGACAGACCGTCTGTCTTCTTGGTGGGGAAGATATGAAGTCCTGTGTAGTCGGTAGACCCAGAAAGAGTGGGCTCCCCAACCCAATGAAGTGGGACCCTACCTTTGCCTGACATAGATTCTCATTGTAACAGACATCCTTTTAGCTGAAAGCTAGGAATCTCTATTTGTTCTAAGGGCAGGGGTCAGAAGACTTAACTTTTGATATCAGAAAATTCATTTTAAGGAAAAGGGAAATTATGTAGTTTGAAGGGGAGACAGTAAGTCAAGGACAAAGATGGAGACTGTAACAGGCCCCTCAAGAGCAGAGAGGAGGCCAGGCTTCAAACCCAACATCCTGCAGTGCTGGTGCCACTGGGAAAATTCTTGGCAGAGAATGGAATGTGATTGTTAACTGGCCAGCTGGTCTTCAGGTCATGTATCCATCCTGGTTCGATGGGCTGAGGTCAAAGGGGCTTGTTTCTGGTGGTAAGTGTGACTACCCTTCAGCAGAGGCAGGTGGCAGCTTCTAGCCAAGGCAGATGGGGGTACTCAGGTGCTCACCAAAGCCCAGTGTGGCATCCCAAGAGGATGGACAGCAGGGGAATGTCCACAGCAATGAGAAGTGGGATGGTGTGTGAACATGGCTGGAGAGGGGCAATGCTTAGGAGTGGGAAGGGTGGGGGCTGGGACCAGTCTTGCCTCTGGGGAGGGACAATCTCTCCAGTGCAGAAATGATGGTTAAGTTTGGTCCTCTGCAGTCTCACAGGGCCTAGCTTGCATTGCACTTCTGCTACCTATGCCAGCTAGTGGTCCTGAGTCAGAGATCAGAGGCTGGGGGCCAACAAGGCAGAGGCAGTCCACATCTGGGAATCATCTGGGCCAAATGGAGTCTATGCATATTTTTATTTGCTTGTTTGTAGTTTTTTTTTTTCAATCTGCACTTCTAAGCCCTCTAAGAAAATTAGAGGCCTGAGTAACATCTGGGTCTGCAGCCTCACCTGTCAACAAATACTTACAGAAGCAGATGACCTTGGGTCGCCAACAGTGCTCTAGTTATCCACAATCTCTGCCTCCCCAAGTACCAGCTGAGTCCTGGTGTCCTCCAACATCAGCTTTCAGTTTGGCTTTATCAGAGTAGAAATAATTTTTTGTATCCACGAGTAGCGAGGTCATTTCTCACAATGATGTTCACACCGTCATCCCTGGAGCCTGTGAATTTGTCATAGCACACAGCTAAGGCTATTTAGGGTGGCAGACAGAGTTAAGGTTACTACTCAACTGGTCTTAAGTGGGGAGATTATTGTGGGGCCCAACATAATCACAGGGGTCCTTCAAGGTGGTAGAGGGGGAAAAAAGAGTCCATGTTAGTGATGGGATGTGAGAAAGACTCCACCAGCCATGGCTGACTTGGAAGATGAAAAGGGTTATGGGCCAGGTAAGAGGGACAATTTCAAAGAATAATCATCTCCCAGAGCTCCAGAAAGGAACATAGCACTGCTCACCTGTCTTAGTTACTTTCTCATTGCTGTTGGACAAAATATCCAACGTAAGTTAAAGGAGCAAAGGTGGGGCTGGGGATTTAGCTCAGTGGTTAGAGTGCTTGCCTTGCAAGCACAAGGCCCTGAGTTCGAGCTCTAGCACAAACAAACAAATAAATAAATAAATAAATAAATAAATAAATAAGCGAGCAAAGGGTTTTTTTAGCTCAAAATTTATAGAGGTTTTAGCCACAGTTGGCTGGCTCCAAGGCATGATGGCAAGGCAGAGGGGCACAGCAGAGGAGAAACAGTCCATGGCAGGGCAGGCAGGAAGCAGCAAGACTTCCTCCTTCTTTCCCTTTTTATTCCATCCAGGCTGCAAGCCTATTGGTTGGTACCACTCACACCCAGAGTGAGTCTATCCTCTTCATTAAATCCATCACTCACACCCAGAAATATGTTAAACCAATCACTGGACTAATACAGTATCACATACCCATGATCCTGTACTACACATCCATGGTCCAATCACTCCCCAAAACCCCACCTACGAGCACATGAGGCTTTAGGGGGACATCTAGATATAAGCTATAACATGACCCCTTGATTCCAAGCCCAGTCAGACCTGTTTTGAACTTCTCATTTTAGAAAATGTAAGATAATACATTGGTTTTACTTTTTGTTTGTTTGTTTTTGTTTTTATTTTTTGAGGTAGGGTCTTGCTATGTACCATAGATCAGGTTGGCATTGAAATCACTATGCATCCCAAACTCACAGTGATCCTACTGTCTCAGCCTCCTGAGTGCTGGGATTATAGCCTTGCAGTTTGCCGTAAGCCACTGATTTTGTAGCAATTGTTTATGACAGTGCTAGCAAACTAGCTAGCAAAGAAAAGAATGTTATTCGCTCAGGAACTATTCCACTCTGGTGAGACCAGCACTTACTCCTTCACAAGGCGGTCATGACCTAGCCACCTCCTGAAGGTCCCATCACTCTTTGATACTACTCTACTGGGGACCAAGATTTTAGCTCATGGTCCTTTGTGACACAAACTATAGCATCTTATTATAGTTTATAGCTAGATGTCCCCCTGAAGGCTCATGTCCTCACAGGTGGGGCTTTGGGAGGTGACTGGGTCATGGGGGCATGATACTCACCAGTGAATTAGTCCACAGGTGAGTTTATAGCTAACTGTGATGTTGAGAGGTGGATTCTGGTAGGAGGAGGCGGGTCACTGTGGGCGTGGCCTGGAAGGGTCTTTATCCCACCTTCCTCCCTTGATTGCTCTCTGCTTCCAGGGACCTTGCCATGAGCTGTTTCTCCTCTGCCAGGTCCCTCTGCCATGCCACCGATGGGGCCAGCCAGACTGAAACCTCTGCAAACTGTGAGCAAGAATAAACCTTTTCTCCTTTAACTTGTGGGTGTCGGGTATTTTGTCCCAGCAATGAGAAAGTACCTAAGATATATCTCTACCACAATGGATACAAAAAGAATAAGAACAGGTTAAGAAGTTAAGAAGCCAAATTAAGAAGCTGTGAAAACTGGGCGTGGTGGTGCATGCCTATGATCCCAGCACTCGGGAGGCTGAGGCAGGAGGATTGCCATGAGTTCAAGGCAGCCTGGGCTACATTGTGAGTTCAAGGCAGGCCAGTCTGAACTACATAGCAAGACTCTGTCTCAAAACAACAACAGCAGCAACAACAACAAAACAAAGAAGCTTAAAGTTGCCCCATGAGAACTGCAGGTGGGCTTGGGTTGTGGTAATGACCTTAGGAAAGGAGTGGAGATAACAGCTGAATAAGATATCAGAGCATCATCAAAACTTCTTGGCTGAAGTTATAGGAGGCCTTTTGATGCACAGGGAGAGACCTTAAACTGAGAAAAGGATCTAAGACTAACATTTAGAGACTGCAAGAAAGAAACTGCTACTCTTGAGTGGAGTCCTCTGGCAGCAGAGCCTGCCCTGCAGATCTGGGAAACTGGTTTATGGAGGATGGCCATTCAGAAACAGCCTGTAAGAGTGAGCAGAGCTGGGTAAGGAGAGGGAGAGGAAGAGGAGGCGAGACTCCCCTCGGCTGGGTCAGACAAGGGCTTGGGGAGCAAGGATCAGACCACAGCGCAGGCTTCCCAAGGCAAGAGAGCTGGCCTTTTATACTCTGGACTAGCCAGCCATTGCACATGGGCCACTCTAGAGGTGCAATTCCAAAGAGAGCCCTGTCGCCTCAGGGAAATTCCCTAGGGCAGGGACGCTGTGATCTCTCAAGAGCCAATACTCATAGCAGCCTGAGATGCTTGCGGCAGCCCAGGAGGAAGAATTGTGACAGACACCACAATGTCATTGCTCCTTTTGCTTGTTGATTCATCTGCCCCTCAAAGGTCATTGATTTAGGGAGTATAAGTACCTTGAAGGACAGCAAACCGTTTCCTTTCTCTGAATGGGTATCCCCACCAAGTTGCATCTCTAGGAGGCCATTCTACTCTCCTGAGGTTGGCAGCTACTGGTGGTGTGATACATGGTAGGACCAGTGGACCCGACGGTCAAGGATTCGCCGCCATATTGCCCTTGCTGTGGTTTATCTCTTGGTCTATAGTGGTGTTGTGTGAGAGCCCATGGCAATGAATTCCTCACTCTGAGGCCCTCAGGTCGAGGGGGTGACCCAAGGCTCCATTGGAAGGAAAGGGCTGGCAGTCCCACACCTGGAATATGCATGCACCCTGGCCAAGGGAACTCTGCTTTTCTCACGACAAAGGGGATCTGTACAATAAATGTGCCACCAAATGGCTAGTTGGTCTCCTGGGACAGTATTGTGTCAGAGGCTCTGTTTTGGTATTTGTTAGTTAGCCAGCTTGCCATACAGCAATAGCAGTAGCTAGATCAGCCTTGATGAGACGGGCTGCTGGCTTTTGGGGTCATGTTTCAGTCTGTCACTGTCACTATGATATTCTGTTCATGAGTCCATATTGCACAAGCCCTTGATGGAGAGCAAAGGTAAGGTCAGAGACTGGCTGACGTCCTGGGCCAAGGCCTCTGGCCTCTTTCCCAAGCAGTGGCTCTTCTACCCCAGGGACGGACAGGATGGATAGACTCCTGGGCACTGTTGGGTGAGATGGGTGGATCTTTCTACATTCCCCTGCTCCCACAGGACTGCATGCCTCCTTCCCCGTCCTCCTTGTCTCGCATAGTCCAGACTTGCTCTTTGCAGACTTCTGACTACTCGCTAAGCCATTTGCTACTACCCACAAGTACATCCTTATCTCAGGTGCTGCCCTTGCCACGCAGATGACCAGGAGCACAGTGTAAACCTTGACCTGCCGCAGGGACTTCTTCACGGTGGGCTGGGGGTGCAGGTGCAGCTCACTTTTGGCTGGCACCCATTTAGCAAGTCGACCCATCTGTGAACCAAGCTCAAGAATTTTCCTTCTGTGTCATCTGGCCATTGTAAACCCTCCATGTGTCCCTAGATGTGTGCCAAGGAAGAGGCACTGTTGGGACAGTCCCCATCCCCAAACTAGGGGGTCCTTCCCCCCACCACTAAGGGCCTGATTTGGCAGAACAGACCTGTCTTGATGGAGAATTCAGCCTTTTCTGACATTCTGCTTCTCCTGCAATGAAGTCCTCCTCCTAATCTTCACTCTGCCTGCCCTTGATGCTTCCTGCTAAGTGATTTCCTCTCGTTCTCATATTTCATTTTAAATTGTCAGTTAAGAAATGTGCAACTGCAATTTCCTTTCTTTAGTGTGTCACTGACACATAGCAATAGCTACTCAATTCTGTAGTCTTTATACCTAGTCATTTTCTCTCCTTCCTCTAAAATGCCAAAGACTTGACCCAGCCCAGTTCACCAAAGTCCATGCGCTGCCACTCCATGCCTGGGACTGCCAGTCTCTACCTTCTGGATCTCCACTGCCACCTGGGCAGGAGTCCAGCTAGGGCGTTCTTGCCTAGGGGCCTGTCCCCTGCCTGCACCCCCCAGCACCTCTGTCTTGGGTCTCCTTCCCTGGGAGCAGAGACTGAGACAGGGTTGTAATTCAGGATCTTTAAATTGGAGAGGATCCCTTTGATGATTAAGGACACACAGAGGGAAATAAAGATTGTGTTATTTACCTGTCTGGGGGAGCAAGCAAGGCTACCCCTACCCCACACGGAGGGCAGGCGCAGCATGGGGAGCCTCCAGGAAGGACTGGTAGGTGGTACCTCTGTTGGTTCCATGGCATTATTCAAACAGGTTTCATGGGGGGTTCTGGTTGGTGAGCTAAAGCAGGTAGGCACAGCTCCAGGAGGTCACACTGTGACTGAGAGGTGGCGTCACTGTGGCAGATCTGCACAATCCACCTGGGCTGTGAGGTCACCAGGCCAGTCAAGAGTCTGTAGCTAGCTGTCCCTTAGGGTAGTCACCAGGCGGTGACTGTGTCTGTCAGAGATCAGGATTGGCCACTGAGGAGCAGGGAGGAGGTAGAGAACTGGGAACTTTCGCAGGGGCGATGTTATGGTTTATATCTGGATGTCTCTCCAAAGCTTTGTGATTGGATTATGGGAGTAGTAGAATTGGCTTGCTTTTAGTAGGTGGGGCCTGTTAGAGGTGGGTCACTGGGGCGTGGCCTTGTAGCTCCTTACCTGCGTCCTTCCTCGGCTCTCTGCTTCCTGGCCGCCCTGATGTGAGCAGCCTTCTCTCGGCTATTCCCCTTTGCCATGCTATTCCGCCTTGGAGCCAGCTGACCATGGGCTGTGAGTGTGAGCCAGAATAAACTTCTCCTCTTAATTTGTCCATGTTGAGTATTGAGTCTCAGCAACCAGAAAGTGACTAAGACAGGTGATGATGAGCCACTTTTGGGGTAAGAAAGTCGAACTTAATTCGGTATAGATGCTGCAACATGGAATTGTGATTATTTACTACAAAGGTGTTGATGGAGGGGACTCAGAGGAAATCTGGGAGGGAGGCAGGGGGAGCAGGAAAGAAGACAGATGAGCAGGAGTAGGCCTCAGGGGCAGTGTCACTGGGAGTGACCCATGGAGTATTGGGGTCACCACCCTGTCATTCCTGTCAGCAGGAAGCAGTGGGCAGCTTTCTCAGGCTGCAGGTTGGACACGTGGCACGGAGGGCAGTCACCTCCCTGTCCGCTGTTGGCAGCCCATCCCACAACGGCAGAAGTAAAGGACTTTTGGGGGCCCCACAAATACTGCCACAGTGGTTTCCCCTGGAACCTGCAAAGACAGAAGGCGCCTCGGGAGAATCCGAGAATGGGGAGAGGGGATATTGTCCAGAAAGTTTCCGGGAAGAAAGGTCAACAGTCACGTGCACCCATGAGGTCCAGCTTCCAAAAGAAGCATGAATGTTAGCAACCCAGAGGCCGCCGGTGAGCTGGGGTGGGAAGCAGAGCATGAGCTGGGCACACAAGGGGTGACACCTGTTCCTTCGCCTCCAGAGGAGCCCCTGTGCATGGCAGGGGATACAGACAGTTGGGGTGGGGAGAGCCTGGGGTGGACCTCTCAAGGCCAGGGCAAGCTGGGGAGGAGGAAGTCATAGAAGAGGGGCTGCAGAGTTCCCTCGTGGGAGACAAGGTGGCTGGAGAGGGAGGGGCCTGGGCAGGGCAAGATATGGGGGAAGAGATATACAAGGTATGGCAGGTCACAGGCAGGGGCACAGCCAGTGGGCACTGTGTGGGCCAGGGATCCTGCTGAGAGCCAGGTGGGCGTGGACGGGTGGGAGGCAGGCACTGAGCCTGGGAAATGCGTGACAGGGAGGCGAGGCCACTAAGTGGTTGGGAGTCCTGAGGGCTCAGTGAGGCTGGAGATCCCAGGGTCGAATGACCTTCCCCCAGTAGCACCCCGCAGCCCTGGAGGCTTTGGAAGTAGGCTGGGTGGACGGACTTCTGTGAGTGACTGGGTGCGGGGAGGCTGAGCTCCAACCTCCCTAGGCCGGGCCCTCCTCTGAGCTTCTTGGTGGACTTTTGTCTTCCCAGGCATAGGCCTGTAGCAGGAGGGACCCTCAGGTTAGCTGAGTCAGGCTGGCTGGTCTGGGGCTGCCACAGGCCTGGATTGGGCAGCGTCCCTGGTTTCAGGGTGCCAAGCTCACATGCCAGGAAAGTTTGTTTTGATCTGCGGTTGGGGAGCACACTGTCCTACCTCCCTGCCCCATCCACTTCCTGCCTTTAAGGCAGTGGCATTCAAGCTGTTTGCTTTTAACCACAACCCACAGGTAAAAACTCGTATCATGACTCAGTGTCTGTTCACTGCACCCCCAAAGTTGCCTGATACAATGCTTGCTCTTTCTCTGTAGAGTACACTCTTGATATTTTCTATCTATTTTCACCTATTTCATCAAAAACTGGTGGCCACACCCCACCAGACTGGTTTCACAGCTTCTTGGAGGGGGTCACTGCTCTAAGGTAATGGGGAGGAGGGCTTGCCCAGCTTGGGAGTACCCACCACCCCGCCTGCTGCCACACTAACCACCCCTTCTCTGTGTGGCTGCTTGGAGGAAGTTGCTGCCGGTGAGCTGGTAGAGGGCAGAGCCTGCGGCTCAGCAGTGAACGAGATTCCACTTGTGACATAAATCCTTCTCTCACCTCCCATCTCCAGCCCAAAAGAGAAACTTTGGCCACCTCAACACAGCCCCAGAGGCGGGGACTTCCTGGCGCCCATCCCTGCAGGTCTTCCCATCGCCTCAGGCCCAGGACCCTCTGAGTCCTGGGATGCAGGGGGTAGAGCTAAGACATGTAAATGACAAGAAGCTAATAAAGCCACCTCGTGCCCCAAGAACCCCAGACACGCACAAACCCAAAAAGATACGGCCTCATCCAACCTCATTTGCATTGCAGTTGACCCCAAACCCGTGGGCTTTGGATGCCATCACACTGCTTCTTAAAACTTTGTATGGTCAAAAAAAAAAAAAAAAATCTTCGTATGGTCAACCCTCCCTCCTCCAACGACAGGTGGGCCAGGTGTCAGGTACCCTGTTGAACTATGAGTCCTGTCAACCCTAACTGTGGGTCTTGCCCTAATCCCAAGACCCCGAGAGGCCCAGCACTGCCACTGTGGACTCCCGCACTCTCGCTGGCATGTGCTCTTCTCGCTGGCCACTCTGACCCCGTGGAGCAGACCTTCACCTCTTGCTTTTTATTAAATCTCACTCTCGTTACCCCTTCTGAGTGTTCAGTTCAAGTCTGTGCTCAGGAAACTGAGAAGCTGGAAACAACCCTGAGACCCCATCGGATAGCAACGCTGGTGGGTATATTTGGGATGTCTGCCCAGCCCCTGCCAGGTAGTCATGTTAGTCTTCCCACTGCCCAGTGGTCAGGCCAGGTGGAAGAAGGGCAGTGACTGGCTGCTGCCAATCAGAGTCACCTCCCCAAAATTTCAACTGCAGACCCGGCAGTGCAGTCTGTGCCGGGTGCTTAGGTCATATGGCTGGAGAGAGCTTTGGTGTGGTAGGAGACCCCGTGTGGAGCAGCGTCCAGGTGCAGACAGGGAGGGACAGCCCACGAGGAGAGCACTCACTGTGAGCTCTTCACTTGCTAGGGCGCCTGGTCGGGCTGCCTTCTTCCTTCCTGGATACTCCAGACAGCACTCGGTGTGGTTCAACACCCAGAGGTTTCTGTTTCATCTACAAGGGACTGTCGGAGACAGGCCACGATCAGCTACCCTTAGTCACCCATGTCCCCAGCACCACGGAAGGATCTGGACCTGTTCAGGCCCCACGTCCGCCCACTCCCCTTGTCCCACTGGAGCCAGGGTCCCTCCAGAAGGAGGCGAGGACATGGGGCTCTGGACACCCACCTGTCCCAGGGCCCAGAGCTCCCCGCAAGGGTGACAGACAGGTGTCTTACAAATCAATTCCCAAACCACTCCATTGCTCTGTGCGTGCATAATGAGACAGGGTGGTGGTTTGAAAACAAAACCAGAAAACACCCAGACCACTCCTTCACAGCCACAAAATCGCTAATTCACCAAAACCTTCATTTTTGTCAATTTATTTAGAAAAAACTTAACATGGGCAAATGAGATACCTCAGTGTTACAACAGAGTATAGAAATGTCTAGCAATAGTCAAATAATTTGATCTTTAAATACAAAATAACCACATGAACACCTAATATACAGGTTTCATCTGAATACATATTTATTAGATAAATATTAGAGGTTGTCACATCATCTAACTACATACAGCTTTGCAAGACTAGAAATCACAATTAGTTTTCTGAGCAGTTTAAAGTATGAAATGATCTTTGCATTGTACATATGATGTACAAAGATGATGACGGTTCTGTGGGGGTCACTTCAGGCTGCATTGGTGGGTGTGTGGATGTGGGTACATGTGAATCACCTGTGATCATGATATCAAAAATTATACAAAGTATGAATTTGGTTACAATTGTCTTCTGAAATCCCCGTTTCTTTTCATTATTTCCATAGCACCCTAAAAATACACAGGTGGCAGGACTAAGTACACTGAAGCTAAATAGTACATGTAGGTAAAATAAAAACGAAACGGAACGAAACTGCCTTTCCACACAAGTCAGAGTATATTACATGAGTGAGACGGAGGTGGAGAACTCACATATGCTAACAAACAGGATCTAGTTTTTCCACATTAAGATGGAGTTCCAAGCCATTTTTTTTTTTTGTCTTGTAAAATAAAAACAATACACATTCCGAGAAATGAATGCATCTGTTGACAGGTCTGTTTCTCATTTACATATGTACACACGTCCCTCGAGTTGCCGCTGCTCACCTGCCCGGTCTGGACGGGTCAGGCCTGAGGCCCGTTGGGAGCAGACCTGTAGCTCTCTGGGGGTTAGGGCTTCCATCCGGGAGAAAGTATTAGAAGTTTCTTAAAAAATAAAATGGCTACAGGGAACATGATACATGGATAAAGCTTCAAACCAAGGAGATGGGGGTGATTGCCTGTTCCGGGCCCTTCCTGCCTGCCCGCTGGCTCCCGGTCCGTCTTGTGGAGTGGCGGTAGAATCGTGCTGTGGGTGGGCTGACGCTTGTCATGGGAAGGTGGCTTGCTGAGGCCTCCTTTTCACTGAGGTCACTTATGGCTGCAAGTCGTCTGAAAACATCAGGGAAGGATCTTTCCAGAGCTTGGGCCTGCCTCTACCCAGGTTGCTGCCTTGACCTGTACCTGGCACTGCCCGAGGACCGTTCGGCCCCAGACGCCGCTGCCCGTCCTTTACACGCTGGCTGAGCACCTGTCACTCTGGTTCCCAGAGCGAGGGCTTCAGGCACCACAGATCAGAGCTTGCTGGTGGAGGCTTGCTTGGGAGGGAACCCAGGCGACCAGCCTCAGGTGCCAGCCAGAGATGGCAGCGAGTTGCCTGCAGCTGAGGCTGCCGGGAGCGGCTAGAACCTCTGTACTAGAAAGCTGCGCTAAAGGCCTGGGAGCAGGAGCTGGGCACACCGTGACGAGGCCCAGCGGGGACCCCAGGGCTTTCTGGGGCAAAGTCTCACGGCAGGAAGCAGGAGATGCGAAAGAAGGCATCTGTCAGTCTGTCTACAGCTGAAGGTTCCAGATGGTTGGAAATAGAGCGTGGCCACCTGCCAGGCCGCAGGCACTGGGCAGGGACGGCTACATGCCACCTTCTCCCCCCAGCCGACTTGGGGGGCTCTCAGCAGTGGGCTGCCTGGTTTTCCAACTTCCAGTGGAGCCGCTCATTCTGGTCGTCCCTCACCTGTTCAAATAGCCCTGGTTGCTTTTTTGTTTTTGTTTTTGTTTTTTTAAAAAAGGACTCGGTTTTTGTTGTTGAGTCAAGGTATTTTAAAAACATCAGCAAAGGCTATAACCAGGTCATGAAAATGTTGAATATTATCAAAGACAAATACTAAAATATTCACAAAGATATTTACAAAAGCGGTTCTTAAAATAAGTGATTTGCATACTGAACAACACACTGTTTGAAAAAACCTCGACGTTGACAACAGGGACAAAGGAAGAGAAGGGGCGGGGGTGGTGGCAGCTTTCCTACAGGAAACTTTGTGCCGTTTGGTACGGTGACTGCATGTCAACAGCTGGGGCCACCTTTCTGGTTCGATTCACAGAAGAGTGCCGGGGACCACCCACCATGCACAGGGAGCTGGGAGAGTGACAGCGACCAAGGACACCCATGGTGGACGGCAGGACAGCACAGCGCCCCGGGCGGCAGCAGCAGGGAAGGGCGCGAAGAATTTACAGATGGGACCCAAGAGACTGGATAACCCAGCGTCACCATGGGCTGGGAGGCTCAGGGGACACAGACCAGCTCCCCAGGGACCTCAACGCAGATGGAGTTAAACAGTGGAGGAAGACTAGAGGCCGCTCTTGTGGAGCGAGCTCAGGAGAGGGAGGCCAGTGCCACAGGGACACGGTGAGCGGCCACAGGGACATTCTGGTGCATGCAGCTGGGCAGTCTTGAGCACAGATGGATGGACAGAGAGGCTGGACACACGGGGGGGGGCCAAGCTCCTTCCGCCACCAAGGCCTCATGTCCTGTGCTGGCCCTGCCTCTCCGCCACACACTGGCCACTCAGCGGGACAAGGAGGGAGGACATGGAAGGGACCGGATGTCCCATGGAACAGTCTTATAGAGGTGGGCGGGTGGTGGGAAACAACACACGGAGGGAAATCATTTGCTTGCTGTCCAAGTGCGATGTGCCTGTCCTCCCGAGCTGTCAACTGCAGCTTGAACTGAGCAGTGAGTGGCTTGCGGCGAGTTGTGAGTGGCTGGCTCCTATGTGACGCTGCCTGGCGACACCCCCCCACTCCGCCGCGGTCCCCAGCCCAGGGCACAATCATTCTGGCTGGATGCACAAGCGCGCTCTCTCTGTCCCCCAAGGCTGGGCCTCGGTCTGGGTGCCCCAAGGCAGAGCCCTCCGATACACTGTCCTGGCTCCAGGGACCCTGATTCCCCCTTCCCACCAGTCCCCAAGCAGGAATGACAGCCCCTCCCTCAGACACAGAACCTTGTCCTCGCTCTGAGCTCCAAGGGAGCATTCACAGGGCATCTTGACTTTGAGGTCGGGGCCAGAGCCACAGCCCTTGGCCCCCCGAGATCGCTCCTTCTTTGCCAGGGGTTTGTGCTTTTCTGTGGTGGGTGGTGGTGGGCAGCCCATCTCACTGCGGCCAACTGTCACTGCTCCTCTGAGGCTGGGGGTCCCCCGGGTCTCAGGAGGGCCCTCTCTCAGGCTCCAGTCACTTGAAGGAGGTTCCAGGCCAGGAAGCAGGGAACAGGGCTACAGTTTAGAAAATGGAAGAACCCTGGGGGCACTGCAAGGTCGGCTGCCTCTCTCTGGGCTGCGCTCCCTCAGCGGGTCGTCTTCGGGGCTGGCTCTGGCCATGAGCCCCGGCCCAGGGCATTCAGGGGGTGCGCTGGCTGCAGCCCCACGCAGCCTTCCCCAGCCACCCCAGCCTGTGGTCCTGGCAAGGGGCAGCCCGAGGCATGGGCTCCCAGGGGGCAGGTGTGGGAGGCAGATGGGGCAGGAGGCAGAATAGGGAGGATGACCCCAAAGTGGAGGGGCCTTCAGTTGTTCTCAAAGAGAGATAGGAGGTCGTCATTGCTATTGCTTGGAAGGTCGGGGGGGTCCAGGTAGGAGAGGAGCTCATCAGGGTTGGTGAGTTCTGGCAGGAGCTGCAAAAGAGGAAGTCAGGAGTCCTCATGAGGGGTCACTGAGAGGTGGCTGGGGGAGGGACGCAAGGGTCCTGCAGCCACACTCTCTTCAAGCCCGGGACAGAGGAGCCCTGAGTGCAGAACTGAGCAGGGGCTTGCTTGCATTTGTTTACTTGGTAGTAGAGAGTGGACCCAGGGTCTCTGCATTGAGCTATATCCGAGCCCTTTTAAAATTCTGAGATAGGGTCTTGCGCTAAGTCAGCCCCAACCTGCGAACCTCCTGCTTCTGCCTCCCAGAGTGCTGGGAATACAGGTGTGTACCACTACGCCCAGTTCAGAGCATTCCTCTACCCCCTCAGACCCGCTACGAGCATGCTTCCCATGGGAGCATGAGGACCGGGCTGTGGGGAGGCCAGGGGGACCCCTCAGTGGCGCCCCTGGACCTCGCCCCAGAGCTCCTTGGTGAGGCTGTGGTTGGCCCATGGTCCCCTGCTCTTTCCTGTGACACCCTTGAAGTCTTTGTGTCCATGGAGGGAGGGACGCGAACTGCAGAGCCCGGCCCTTTACGTGTCCTATCCCCTCCCAGCCAGCCCCAACCATTCATTCTGTGCCACTTTTTTCCTGACCAGTTAGGCCTCAAGCTGGGAGACCCCAGAGTCTCAGCTGCTCCCACCCAGAGCACAACCAGAAGGCAAGCCCCCCACTCCCTTCCCATCTTCTGTCAGCCTGCACAAGGGCTTCCAAGGGGAGCAATGGAGCAAGCGGAAGCAGGGAATGGACAACGCGCGCGGACAAAACACAGCAGACAGACAAGACCGGCAAGACAGAGGGGCCTTGTCTTGCCTGGGGCCTCCCTGGCCTAGGGCTGGAGAGGGACAGACACAGACAGCAAGCTCGACACGGAGTGGGGCGAGGACAAGGCTGGGAAGGAGGAAAAGGACCCTCCAGGCTGCCTTCAGAGTCCCAAAGGACCCTGCCAGGGTCTGGGTGGAAGGGGCAGGGCTGGGAACTGGACTGTGGCCAAGGGGCCTGTGGGCAGGGGTCCTCAGGGACACGCCCCCACACAGGGCTTCCTGGTGCTGGAGCCAGGGGAGGCTGGCTGGGTCCCACCCACCTCCCGCCCAGCTTCCCCACCGGGGCACCGTGCCCTCAACACCCTCCCTTCTCTTGGGCAGGTCCTGGTGCCAGGCCTGGTCCCAGGCCAAGGCGCATGGTGTGACCCCAACTTACATCCAGCGAAGGCTCCGGCATGTCGGATGCTCCCTGCGCTCCGGCCTGACCCTCTAAGGCTGAGGAGGGGTTAAAGGTCAGGTCGCTGTGTGGATGGTTGCTGGGAGCGGCCTGTGGCGGCTGCCTGGGAGGCTGGGAAGGAGGAGGAGGAGGAGCCCCACTGTGATGTAATGGAGGCCCTGACTGGCTGCTGGGGTGTGGTACGTGCAAACCTTGTTGTATGGAGGGATGGGGCTGGTCAGAACTGCCAGCGTGGGGCATCTGGAGGAGGAGAGAGCGGGAGAGAAGAGAGGTGAGGTGACGAGGTACAGCGACGAGATGCCTGGAGAAAATGAAAACCAAACAAACCGGGGAGATCACGGACCCCAAAACAAAGCTGCCCCTTTAGCCGAGTGGTGGCTGTCAGGTTTTTTGTTTTTTTAGACAAGTTCTCATTATGTGCTTAGGCTGGTCTTGAACTACGTAGGCCAGATCCTGCCTCAGCCTCCCTAGGGCTGGGATTACAGGCATGTGCCGCCACACTAGCTTTTTTTTTTTTTTTGGCAGAAAAACAGAATCTGTCCTCCCCAAAAACTGCTGCCAACCAGGGAGGCTGTGGAGACAGGCGGAGAATGGGCCACTCAGGCCACACGGAGCTGAAGGGCTTGGAGACGGGCGCTTCGGAGGCCCTCTGCTCCCCACCCCGACACCATCACCACAACGAACAACAGCGAGGGAAGGATGGAGAAGCCGAATGGGCATGTTCTGGGGCGCGGCGAGGCGGTGGGTGCTGCCAGCGGGGTGGTGCGGGCCCCCAAGGGCTGGGGCGGCACAGAGCGGACGCAGACACACAGCACAGGGCGGGCGTGCGGCTCGGGACTGGAACTGTGCCCCCAGGTGGCCCTGGGCAGGGGGCGAGGCTGGGCACCGAGACCACGCGCCTGGCCGGCCGCCCAGGAGGGACCTTGGCTGATGTCAAGGGGGCTATCTCAGCACACAGTGGCCCTTCCTCTTGACAGGGTGCAAGGGGGTGCCCTGCTGGGGCTGGGGCTGCTGGTGACCTGTCCCTGTAGCAAACCAGTGGACAGTCAGCAGCCCGGCCAGCAGCGGAGGGCGAATACACCCCCACCATCTGGCTGCTGTCCCCAGCGCGCTCTCCCTGACGGTTTCCACAGGTAACACTGCAAGCCCGCACTCTCTCAGAACAGCCTGACGGGGCCCCAGCTCCAACTGCCCTCTGCCAGGCTTCTGGTCCCCTCACCCCCGCCCCACCATCTGGCGGCACAGAAAACATTTCCGAGTTCCTCTTTTGTGAGTCTTTGAGCCTAGCAGCCATGCCACCCGCACCCCCCATCCCCCGCTATGAGCAGCTCCCCAGGCCTGCTGTGGACTGGTCTCTGCCCACGGTCCAGGTGGCTCCTTTTTGGGATGCAGGGCCCCACTCCAATGTGACACCCGGCAGCACAGTGCACTTCCAGCCCAGGCCTCAATTATCAGGGAGGTATGGGCTTGTGACCGGGGTGGGGACCGGGGGGAACCGTAAGGGGAAAGATGCAGGAAGTCTGGGGAAGGAGGCAGGCCACCTGTGGCCATTCTTTCCAGCCCTGCAGATGCCTCAGTGTCCAGCTCAGGATAGACAGTTCCTGGTCTTAGGACACAGCCATCCCCTTGACCCTGGTATGGGCTGGAACATCTCAGGGATTGGAGGGGGCAGATCATCTCTGAGCCGCTGGCTGGAGCCTTCCAGCCAGTCCAGATGTGCATGGGGTCCCTTCCCAACTGTGTGTCCCACCCCACCTGGCACAGCTGTACTTCCGGGTCTGGCTGCTTTCTAGTGAGAGGAAAGACGGGCAAATATGGAGCATCGACCCCCAGGCCCAGGCTCCTCTGCACAGAGCTCTGGTAGCAGTGGTACAGAAGCCAGGAAAAAGCCTGACCAGGAGGTGGAAGCAGATGGCCTTCCCACTGCCACCTTCCAGGGTTCAGGTCTGTGAGAGATGTATGTCTGTGCGCACACGTCTCCTGCACACGTGTGCAGTGCCAAGGGCCCAGGGGACAGGCCTGAGGCAGGAGAAGCCCCCAGTCCAGCAGGTGGAAGCCCGATGGGGCAGAGTTAACACCCACTTCAGAGAATGAGGGGCAGTCAGAGGTGGGAAGCAGCACAAGCCAGGCGCCCCTTTCTTTCCTGCCACTCGACAGAAGATTCGAGAGCTGGAGTGATCCTTCCCTCTCAGGGCCCTGACCCACTGCCAGGTCCTGGGGAGACCCTGGCCCCTTTCTCTGGCTGGCATGGTCTTTAGCAACTGTCCCCGAGGGGAGACCAGATGACTGAGAGCTCCGACAAGCCACTTCAGCCCTTGGGACTTGGTTTCCCCACAACTCTAAATGTTCTTCCTCCGTCCAGAGGTCCTACAGACGTGCTGTCTGTGAGCACAAGGCCTCTGTCTCGTTCACACCTGACAGACACGAACCCAGGGTGTGGCTCAGAAAACAATCGCTAAATAGACGGGAAGTGTCCAACCCGTGCTAACAAGGATCTGGAGGATGGCCAGGCTCCTACTACTGCCTCCAAGGCCACCCTGGGGTGGGACAAAGTCCTAAGCAGCAGTGTAAGTGTGAGTGAGGGAGAGAGGTGGTGATGCAGTGTAGTGGTGTTGTGCATGTGTGTGCGCACTTGTGTCTGTCACGTGTGTGTGGGGAGCAGCCTACAACACCTTCATCTCTGGGGGATCCTAAATCCTAGATAAAACTGCCAAGTTCATGATGCTCACAGACCGTGCGAGGCTTCCTACTCATTTCTGAGCCCCAGACCCAATTCTTAAATCTTCCCCTTTGCCAGGGAGGGAACCAGGGTATCCACATCCGAAAGGTCCTGACGGGGAGCCCTCTGCCCCAGCCAGCCCAAGTGGAGGCTGGAGGGGCAGTGAGGAGACGGTGGGGATGTGCGGGGAGGGACGGTACTCACAGTTTCCTGCATGGGGTGACTGAGGGGCTTCTCGAGGGCGGCCATGGTGTTGGGCATGTCTGGGGGGTGGGAGAGCTGGGGGGGCCCGTGCATGAAGTCGTTCATGGATGTCCCGCCAGGGTTCCCATGGGGAAAGTCGAAGTTGCCATGGCCCTGGTAGTTGTTGCCTGGGGAGGGAATGAGATGGGGACAGGGGTCACCCAGAGGTAAGGTGGCCACCCCAGGGAATGGAGGGTGCAAAAGTCAAAGCCAGGCCTTTTCTCTGCAGAGGCCGCAGGATGCAGCACACGGCAACCTTGGCTTGTGGGCCAGGGTATCCGGGGTGCATGTTGCACTGTAGAGCAAGAGGGGCAGAGCGGAGAGGGGAGTGCCAGCTCCCAAGGGGCAGAAAGACACAGAGCAAGGCCTGAGCCTGCAGCTGGACAGGAGCTACTGGGCCCTTTCCCTGAGGCCATGATTCCTAACAGGGACTCAGGCCCACGGGGTCTTCTGCTAAGTCCATAGAGAATGTGGCAGCAGGAGCAAGACGACTCAGATGGCAGACAGCTGTCCAGCCTCTCCAGCCACCGCCCTCTACCATGCGAAATGGCGAGGCTCAGGGGGTCAGCGTGCTGGGACGCCAAGGTCTGGGCACATGGCAGGAATTCAGCAAGGTGTGCTAATGTCTCTGAGCCGCTCATCACGCGGGAGCACTGGGGACCTAAGAAGAGGGTCCTGGCGGGGAGGTGCCACCCTCGATGTCGGGTCAGGGGTTTTCTAGGAAGCAAGTGGAATGAGAGAAGTGAAGCTTGGTTGGACCAGCAAGGAGTTCTAGAAGGAGTTGAAGATGGTGACCGGGGTGGCCAAGGCTGGGGCTCCTGGAGCCTGACTCAGGCCCTGGGAGTGTGGGAGAGCAGGAGGGACAGGGACAATAACAGATGGCTCAGGAAAACCCAGGTCTAGAGACCTGAGGATTGTTTTGCGGGGTGTATCACCTCTGGCTCTTCATTTCCCCCACCTTGTTTTCCCCAGTACTGAAACTCAGGGCCTTTGCACTAAGCTCCACATACCCTGAACCCTTTTAGAAAATTTAACTTAATTCTTTAAAACTTTGAGACAGGGTCTTGCTTGAGTCACTACGTTGTCCAAGCACCACCATGGTTGTTTAAGGGTATCTCATCTCGCACTTCACTGAGGGACCTAAGAAGAAAACTCAAGTACTATACAAAGACAGGTGGCCTCCCCAAGGTCACCCAGCACAGAGCCCTTTGCCCTTCTAGACTTGGACTGCCGCTGTCTCCTTCCATCACCCACCTTGGCTGCTGTAGTCACTGGAGTTGGTGCCCCCGGGGGGAGGCTGGAGTGGGTAGGGGGACGGGCCGGGGCCCAGGGCTGCGATCATCTCCATGACGTTGGGCATGATCATCTGGCTGGGGCTCATGGTCTTGAACCGCTTGGAGGGGATGCCGTCAGGGTCGTCCTTGATGTGTAGGTCTGACTTGATGGGCACCGGCCGCCAGCTGCATGTGGGGTCGATGGTGACCTCTTCGAACTCGGAGCTGGGGAAACAACAGGGGCGGGACTGAGGTTCTGGAGTGCCTAGTTTTGGAGACAGAAGCCCATGCCAGGCCCCTGGCCTGTTTCACCACACTAAGCTCAGTGCAGAGCTTGGCAGCTAGGAAAACCCAGGGGCTATGCTGGGCACTGCGGGCATCCTGTCTGGTTGAGTTCTGTCCCTTCTGGAGGGCTCACTACCCTCAGGTCCAAACCCCACAAGGTACAGGGGCAGGAGGTGAGAGGTGTGGTCAGTGGTCTGCGGCCTGGCCAGCAAGTGGTCAGTGCCGCTGTACCTTCCTCTCTCTCCTCCGATCCAGCAGGGGCCCCACTTACTGTTGGATGGCGTTCAGGATCCCCCACATGTACTGATCCACCTCCAGGCCCTCGAGCAGAGCAGTTTTACTGGAAGATAGGGGGGTGTGACCTTAGCTCCTGGATGCAAGGAGATGTTGCAGTCTACCCTCCCGCCTGTGCCTGGGGGAGCCCCCCCGCTGCTGGTACTACTGGAGGCATGGAGAGGACAGCTCAGCGACAGCCACCCAAGGGGGCACTCAGAGCTCCTGGAATCCCAGCACCTCTGCCAGGTCTTCAGCTCCGTTTTGCTTTTAGGGTAGGTAGAAGCCAAAGCGGAGGCCCAGAGGGTGGCCAGGCGGCAAAGCCCTGAGCGGTAGCGCTACTCACTTGCACACAGGACACCTCCAGGTCCCTCTCTCGCAATTCAGCTGCAAGTACGACTCCAGGTCAAAGCACTAGAGAGACCAGAGACAGACAGACAGGTGAGATCAGGACTGTCAGAAAGTGTCTCATCACTCCTTGGGGACCCTTGGGAACATTTCCCAGCCAGGAAAGAAGACATATAGATCTAAAATGTCCCTCAAAGCCCCGTAAGCTCCTAGGCGGGGCTTTTGGAATGCTGATAGCCGACCTGCGTCAGGTGGTGGGGTCTGGTCGGAAGAGTCTACAGTATTGCCCTTGCCAGTTCCTCCCTGCTGTCTGCTCGCTGGCCACCATGATGTGAGCAGCCTTCCTTGCACTAAGCTTTCTGCCACGCCGTTTCTGTGTTTCAGCCTGTTGAACATGGACTGAAATGTCTGACACATGAGCCAAAATAGTTGTGGGTGTCGGGTGTCACATCCCAGAGATGAGAAAATGACTGAGATGAAGGGCTACGCCACCCTGCTACTGCTCACACAGTGAGCCAGCCGGAGTCCCAGCACCCCTCACACCACGTCTGTGCGCCCCATCACCCCGCGCCTACGTCCTCTGAGCAGCCTCTCCGGCCCCTCTTCAGCTGCCTCTCACTGCTTTGCCCCATGACGGCCTCCCTCACTGAGCCCACTGGTGGCATGGACTCCGGCCACCACTTGCCCCGCCCAGGCACCAAGGACAGGTCTGGTCAAAGTTGCCCATCTGTGTCACACAGAGGGACCACAGCACCCAGCACTCAGTGAATTCTCTGGGAGCAGCTGTGCAACCAGCAGGGCTGAGGGTGACAGTTGTGCTGCACGCTCACACCCTAGTCTGTGCAGGGATGGTTCCCTGCGCCCCTTTTCTGGGAGACCTTGCTGAGCAGCCCCCACACCATAAATCCCTCCCAGATGGGACATGCACATTTTTCTCAAGAGTTCAGTCACAGACTTCCAGAACTGTGGCAATCACTCGCTTGACAGCCTGTCCTGGGCACCGGACCAGGGCAGAGCTCTGGAGACAGCAGCAAACCAGGCAGAGGTGGCCCTGCTTTCCGGTCGTGAACCCAGCTGTAGGAGCTGGGCGGGACTGATTTCCAGCTGGTGCCCCCCATCTGCCAGGCCAGGGACCCAGCCCTGAGACGCAGGGATAAATGACAGGAGAAGGAGTGACCTCAGCTGTTGACCACACCCTGGGAGGCAGGAGACAGGACCCTCCCCTCCGCCCGCCCCCGCATCTCTGGTGGATTCCAGGGGGCTGCTCCTGCATCCCTCACCTGGACATGTTTGCAATCGTGGCCTCGAGCAGGAAGCTGGATGCGCCGGAATGTGATGGGGCACTTCAGGGACACCTTGATGGCCGTCTGCTCCACGCCGTCCTCCCCGTTCAGGGTCGTGTTGCCCGACGAGGCAGCCACACTGCTGAAGTTCCTCTTGACTGTGGGGCCGGGACATGGGCAGGTGAGCAGGGCGGGGCAGTCCCAGGAGGGTCTGCTCTGTGCATGCTCCTAGGCATGCCCCGGCTCCCCTCCCCCAACTGCGGAGCCTGCAAGCTGAGCAGGGGCCTTGCAGCTCTGCAGAACAGGCCCAGCCTCCACTAGGAACAGGGCATTCTGCAAAGGTGGCAGAAACCCAGCTTGGCACTGCTGTGATTTACTGGGTCAGCGAAAAGCCCCTTCTGTGGCTTCTGCTTTCAATTCTGCTGGTGTGGGAGTGGGCGTAACAGCTGCCTGGTGGGACTAGGGTGCAAGGAGGGACAGGCAGAAGCTGAATCGGAGTGGGGGGATGGGCGACATGCATGGGGGGCTTGTCACCTCTGGCTCCCACGCACCCCACAGACTCACTTTTTGTGATGCAGTGCTCAGCCGGCAGGAGGCGCTTCTTCAGCAGGCCCTGGAGCACGGAGCGCACGGAGGGCCGGTGCACCAGCTGCAGCACGAACAGGTGCGACTGCGGGAGACAGGGACAGGTGCTTGTTCCTGCCTGTTGTGCCACCTGCCTCCCCACAGCTCCATGGCCCAGGCTGCTCCCAGGCCCGAGGGCCCCCAAGATCGCAGGGATGCTTCTCTAAGAAAGGGTCTTCCAGGACCCGGAGAGGGACCTTAGGAGCTGGTGCCATTGGGCAGAAGTCCCCCCCGCTCTGGGACGGCAAGATGACAAGTGGACTTTGACACTGAAACGTCTCCTGGATGAGGCTACAGGGCACTCAGTACCAGGACTGGAGCCTATCGGGCTTCTCAATCTCCCCTACCCCTGCATCTGGTCTCCTCAAGGAAGCCTTCCAGGATTCTACCCCAACCACCCAACCTGACTCTGCACAGTCCTGAACGACAGCCCCGCTCCCGTGACTTCCCTCACTGTGGCCTCAGTGCCCCTGTGCTGAAAAGGGCAGGACCACAGCATTTCCTTATCCTAGGTCCTCCCTCAAGCGGCCCGGCAATTCCTTTCATGCAAGTTTCTCCAGGAAGCCCTGATCTCCAGGGACAAGATCAACTGTGCCGGGTGGGAGGGAACGTATGCACACACAGACCTGCACACACGCCTCTAAGACAACAGGGCTGGGTGACAAAGGGAGAGAATCAACTCTGGGTTTAGCAAAGGCCAGTCTGGGGAAAATGTGGTTAGAATATGAAAATCGCATGCAAATGAGGGGCGGGCAGACTGAAGCATTGAAAGACGCAGTGCTCCACCAATGAGAAATGGGCCATAAAGTTGCCCCGTGTGGAGGATGGGCAGAGCCAGAGCTTTGATCGTGTGGCAGCCCTGCGGACGTGGGAAGCAACCTAGGACAAGGCTGGGGATGAGGAGGCCAGAGGGCCTTGTGTTCGTCCCCCCGGCGACTGTCATACTCACGCAGCAGCAGGCGGTGACCGTGATCTGGATGGTGTTGCGGCCGGGCTGGCACACATGCTTCAGGTGCAGCGGCTTGTGTGAGGTCTTGTTGTCGCCTCGCTCAATGGTGAGGGGTGTGGCATTGACACTGACCTGCACTGAGGCCGGCCAATTGGTGTTCATCTGCCGGTCCTCATGGTGGTAGCACTTGAACTGCAGCTCCAGGTCGGACCTGGGGGCGGGGTGGGGCTCAGGTTGGCTGCGAGGCCCCCACACCTGCGCACCCACCCATGGCTCTTCCCCTGCTGCTTCTTCCTACGCTTCGTTCAAAACCCTAACACCCCTGGTTCTGGCTGCAACCCCTGCCCCCATTACCACAGTGACTCTGCTCCCCCAGGACAGAGACAGAGACAAAAGAACAGACACTATTTGGCAAGATCAGCTGTGAGGTTGAATCTGCATCTCCAGATGCATGGTGGCAGCAGCTCCTTCTGGCCAGGGCACCCCGGGTAAGGTGCGTGGGCTAGTAGCACCCCAGCCTAGCTCTGTCCTGTGCCCAAAGTCCCCCAGCCTAAACTGTGTCCTAAATACCTTCGCAGCCCTGAGTCTTTGGCACCTCAAGCAGCCGATTCATGGCTGTAAGTGTGCGATGCAGTGTGCCTAAGTGTGCCTGTGCCAGAGCAGAGAGTGACTCCAGTCCTCAGGGCTGGGGACAGCTGGGGGGACTCTAGTCCCAGGCGTGGAATGGATGATAGTGTCAGGGAGCCTTGTCTGAGAACAAAGGACTCAGCGGGGAGACCCCATAGCTTGGTTCTGGCACCCAAGAGACCCAGGCCACTGTCTCAGCTCTGCGCTTGGCAGCTGGCAGAATCACACCTGTGATTCTTTCTCCAACCTCGGCTTCCTCATTTGTCAAAGGGGAAAGCGCTGCCCGCCCCAAGCCTGCGGGCCCAGCCCCACTGCCCTTGCCAGTCTCCTGTCTGCACTGTGGCTCTGGCCGCAAGAGTCACGTTCAAATTCTCGACTGCTTTTCCCTCTTGCCAGCTCATGACCTCTCCAAGGATGCCTCCTTCTCAGCCTTTGCAGCCCAGCTGGGACCTTTTCCTCACAGGACTGGGCCAAAAGATGGCAGCCCCCACCCCGCGGGGCACGCTGCCTCGGCCTCGGTCCCTCCCTGTGCCTGGGAGTTCCCGGGAACATCTCCAAGGCAGGACAGGAGCTGCTGCCACCAGCCATGCAAGGCCGCACCCAGCCCAGGGCGGCGGGTGGCCCCCGGGGCCTCCTCATACTCACCTCCACATCAGTGTCTGGTGGACCGTGGGCCGCAGGTGGAACACGTGGTTGCTGACGGCCAGGTTGTGTTCCAGGCGGAAGGGCTCCAGCACCACGCCGTCCCGCACGGGGAACGTGAGCCGCAGCTCGTCGTTGTGGTTGGCTGGAGACAGGGCATGCGTGAGGTAGGTGCCGCTGTCTGCAGTGCCCTGGGCCACGTGCCCAGGGGGACACAGATGCTGCACCCAGAGCTACAGAAGCTGGGCTGTGTCTGTGCGCGGCAGGGCACCCCTTCGAGTCCACCTGGCCAAGTACCTCTCCTCTGCCACGGGCTCGCTGCTCTCAGGTCCCCCTGCCCTTTCTGCGCCCCCCCCCAGCCCCCAACTTCCCAGCCCCCAGCTCCTGGCTGAAGAGGGAGGGTAGGTGTGGGACCCTTACCCGGGGGCGGTGGCAGCGCACTCATATTTGGCTTGATGTCAGGCGGGAAGGGTGGTTTGACATCTTGGCTGGGGGACAGGTAGGGAGGGATGCTGCTCCCAGGGGTCATGGGAGGCGTGGGGTTCCCTGGAACAGGTGAGTGAGGGTAATTGGCCACAGGAACCGGCCTGGGAGGCTGGAGGAAAGAGAAACCACAAATAGGTTACGGGGTCACAGGGATGGAAGGGGCTATGACTGTGAATGTGCACCCCACTGTCCAGGGAGGACTTTCCCGGGGAAACTGCCTCTCCTGCAAGCTTTGGCTCCCCTTGGAAGGCCGGCCGGCCCTTACAAGTCCCCCATACCCATCCGGGCGCACAATGCACCGTCAGGCAGATGCAGACTTCCATGCCCGTTTGATAGACAGGGACACCAAGGCTCAGGGTGGTGTCCTGAGGATTTGCCTGACCCGCCTGGGAGGACAGGTGGGCTGGGACCAGCCAGGCAGGCTCCACACACCAGAGCTGAAGGCCACATTCCCCAGGCCCCCATCTGGGTCCCTGTTCCTTCTTCCTCTCAGGTCTCAGCTCATGTCTGTCCTCAGTTCACCACCCCCCTCGAGCTGTGGCACCTCGGTACCCCGGATCAGACAGGCAGGAAGAGCACCCCACCGGTGGACCCCCACGGATATCCAGAGAGGCTGGGACAGGAAGAGAGGCCTGAGGGTGGGACTGCTGGCGACAGACATGGGGACGTACCCTGTTGACACTGCCCTGGCTGTAGTTGCTGTAGCTGCTTCCCGAGAAGGTGCTGCTCTGTCCATTAAACTGTTCTGGCTGTTAAGACAAGACAGATGGTGCTGGAAGGGGAGCCGGAAGTCCTACAGCCCAGTTCCCGCCTGATGCTGAGATCACTGGCGACACGGCCAGGGCAGGAAGTAGAGCATCCGAGCAGGTCAGCTCTCGGGACAGCTTTTGGCCTCTATCTATCCATGGCTATTACTTCAGCAAAAGAAAGTGGCAGCACCCAGCGTGCTGGGTAAAGCCACAAGCCACATGGTCATGTAGGCCGGTGGGGCTTTGGGCAAGTGAAAGTAAAATAAAACACCTTCTTCACTCCGCTTAGTATTTTTTTTTTTTTGAGACAGTCTTGCTATGTAGTTCAGGCTGGCCTTGAATTGACTATGTGGCCCAGGCTCGCCTTAAATTTGCAGGGACCCTTCTGACTCAGCCTTCCAAGTGCTGGGATTATAAGTGTGTGCCACCCCCCCACCCCCGCTCCTTCTTCACTACCAAGAGTGGATTTTATGAGCTTGCAGGAAAAGTTTAGATGCCTGAAGATATTCATCAGAGTACTATCTCAAAAGTGAAAAATCGGGAACAGTTCCAATATCCCACAGAATGGAAAACCAAGGTGTTGTTATCGCCACAGAATACTGGGCGCCACTGAAAAGTGAAGGTGACAGGGATGCTGTAGCAATAAGTGCCATGTGTATGAATTCAGGTTAGGTTAAAAAAAGAAAAAGAAAAAAAAACAGATTCATGACTATAGCTGTATAACAGTTTTATATGTTGGTGCCCATCTGCATATAGAGACAAAGTTTGGAAATCAAATGTTAACATATTCGGGGTGTAGGCTTTTTCTTTAACAAAGAGTTTCTTTATTGTTATCTTGGGTAAAGAGAAGGGAAACCTTCCCAAGCCCCAAGAGAACAGGAACCAAGAAAGGCCAGGCTGACTTCCTGGCCACTTAGCTCCGAGCACAAGGCGGAAAACCAGACATCTTCCCCTGGTCCTCGGCGTCACCAGGGACCACGAGCAGGGTCAGAATGACACAGTGAGGTCGGGCATGGGAGTGGCAGGGAAGCCGGGGGCCAGCAGCCCTGAGGGCGGACTCACCTTGTAATACTGCCCCATGTTGACCGTGGGGGGCGGGTACTGCCCAGTGGTGGGTTGGCTTGGCATCCTTTGCCCGGGGTAGTTGGGAGAGGTGAGCGGCCTCGGGGGGTTCGGGGTGGGGTACTGGCCTGGCTGGGTGGGGAACTGGCTGTTTGGTCCATATTGCTGGTTTCCATAGTTGGGCTGTGGTGGCAGAAGGGACAGGGGAAAGGTCGTCAGGTCAGAGGCCAGCTGTCATCTCTGACCCCAGAACACCCTCCCTGCCTATATAGGGGAAAGGCTGGGCCACAGGGTACCCAGGACCCTTCTGGCTGTGACATCCAGGGACATGGCATTCTGCCTGTGCAGCACACAGGCCACCTCTCCACGAAGCCGCTGTCCTGGAGCCTGCGCTCTGGGAACTGGGGACACCTTCAGGGCTTCTCGGTCAGGCCACCTGGAGGAGGCTCAGTTCTAAAGTTTCTTTTGTGTCCCTCCTAGTGCTTCGGAGCTGTTCCCCAGGGTGGCAGAGACACGAGGCCACAGGGTGCACTTCAGAAAGGGGATGCCTCTGAATTCCGAGGTTGGCCCTGGGTGGCACTGTCCCCAAGCCCCACACTGAACAGAACACAGGCCCAGCGCTCTGCTCGGGGCCACTGCCAACCTGCTGTTCAAGCAGACCTGGAAAAGTGGCAGGTGAAGGGACAAAGACAGTGCCACCTCCACCACCTTCCCTGTCTAGGAATCGCCGATGCTCAGGGCCACCTGCATCCCAGAGACTGGGAGGTGACATGCTGTGGAGTCAGTAGTTTCTTCTCCTTGCTGCTGACCTTCCCTACGTGTCCCTCTTGTCCTCCAGGCTCAGGGGCCCAGCAGGTGATGACTGCGCTCCAGATAGGGAGCACCTGGCATCGCAGCCCAGGAGAGGTATTATGTAGCCGGGCAGCAGCTATGCTCTGTGACAAGGACAAGTCCACATATAAAAACAGCCTGTGGGGCGCTCTCTGGGGCAGTTGGAGGGGCACAGGGCTCGGTGCTGGTGCAGTGGTGATGGCATTAGGACTCTGCTCCAGCGTCCACTGATATCACTTTCCTCGGGAGCAGCAGCTCCAGGGCTGGGCTCACAGATGAGTCCCCAGCACAGGCAGCGGGGATGCTGGGGGCTGGGAAGAAGGCGCCAGGGGCTACGCAGGGCCGTGCACTGCGATGAGGCCAGCTGCTTGAGGTCCCCCAAGGACAGCCGGGGCCAGCATCTGACACAGCCTCCTGGATGTCTGAGGCCCTCTCAAGTCTCTTGCCTCGAGACAGGTACCTCCGCCAGTTGGAGCCCACCCAGAATGCTTCAGGGGTGCTGGGTTGGACCAGAATGGATATTCAAGGCTCTTCCTTCTTTGGGATGGAAACTCACTGCTAGCCCGAGCTAGGGCCACAGTCTGGGAGCAGAGAGAGGAAGCGACCTGCAGGTGGGTGTGCAGGCAGAGTACCGAGTGAGTGAGCAGACAAGGCGGGCTTCCCAGGGGTTCTGCTGGGTTAGGATTCTTGGGCACCTGGATGGGCTAGCTGCCGCTGATTTGTTTTCTGATTGTGGCTGGAGGCCAGGTGACAAGCCCTCCCTGCTCTCACTTCATGCCACACTCCCTGTGGGTCCTGCTTTGAACCATTTCCCCTGCTGTTTTAGTCCCAGCTTCCTGAGGTGGCGCTGCTCCCTACGGAGGGGTGACAGATGGGGATGGGCCCCAGGGTCCATGCTGCCTGCCCCACCCCTTCCTTGACACACCGAACTTTATTCACAGGGCAAGGTCCTCGGCTCCTACTCTTTTGTATTTCATTTATTTTCTACTTATTTATTTAGTTATTTTTGTAGTACTGTGATTGAACCCAGGACCTTCACCCTGAGCTACATCCCCAGCCCTTTTTAAACTCTGAGGCAGGCCCTCACTAAGTCGCTAAATTGCTGAGCCTAGGCCTGAACTTGGGATCCCCCTGACTCAACTTTCCAGAGTGCTGGGGTTACAGGTTTCTGCCACCACACTTGGCTTCAGCTCCAGTCTTGCAGGGGGGCTGGGGAAGCTGCAGTGAGACTCGTTGGTTTTAGTTCCTCAGCCAAAGTTACCCAGGTAGCACTGGTTTCCATATTCTGGGCAGGCCAGGGCAGAGCCAGACCTGGCCCTTGATCCAGGTGGCCACGCCAGGCTGCCCACAGTCTGGTCTTCAAGCCCTGCCCCCCACGCCTGCCTGGAACTCACCTCTCCTGGGTATGGCCTCTTGATGCTCTGGATAGGAAGGGACTGGGGCCGGGGACCCGGGTACGTCTGCTGGGGCATCCGCTGCCCGTGCGTGCCAAAGGGGCTGATGCCGGGCGGCCGGGGCTGGTTCATGCCCATGGGAGGGCCGCTCATCCCCGAGGGTGTCATGCCAGCCGCCATGTTGGCGGGGTTCATGCTGCCCCCCATGGAGGCAGGCCCGCGAGGCCCCGGCTGGTTCATGAATTGGCTGTTATACGCCTGGGTGGGACCCATCTGGAAAGAGGAACAGACCTTCAACGGGAGAAGAAGAAAAAAAAGAATAAAATGCCACATGCATTGAAAGTGCAGGGAGGGAAGGGTGGGGAGGGGTGCTGAGGGGAGGGGGCACTTTCCTGTGTGGCTGCAGGGGGGCCGGGGCCACTTCCTCTCTCGGGCTTCCTGCTGCCCTCTGCTGGCCACAGAGGAAAGATGCAGTTGGGGGCGTTACGGGTGGGCGGGGTGCAGTCACTCCAAGGCACAGGCAGCATATCCAGGGTGGCAGGCAGGGACAGGAAGGGGTGAGGGGTGGGGAGGGACACTGGAGGGAGGAGGCGGATGAGGATGGAGGCTGAAGCTGCTTTCCCTGAAGCCCTGGCTCGGTCCTTGGTCGTCAGCCGACAGACAGAGACACACTTTGTACCCGGTCCTTTCCCTTCTGCCGACCTGCGCCATCACCCCCATGCCCTTTGTCCTGCACGGCTACGGGGGCACCCCATCTCTTCACATCCCACCCCATCCCTGATGGTCAGGGGAACTGCACTGGGGTCTGGGCCCACAGACTGGGCAAGGGCCTTTATCTCGTCTTTATCTTATTTTGGGGTTTTCTGGGGGTCAGGGTCTCGCCCTGCAGCCCAGGCTGGCCTCGAATTTGCAGTGATCCTCCTGCTTCAGCCTCCTGAGTGCTGGGACTACAGGTGTGTGCCACCACGCCCGGCCACAAGGCCATCTTTAGATGCGGAGCCCACTCTTGGGTGAGGAGGGACTCTGAGAGTGATACCCACCCTTCTCCCTGTACGCAGACACACAAGCCACCGACCCACGCAGGGCACAAGCACCCAGCCACGCTCCCCCTTTCCAGTGCTCCCACGGATGTCCCACGCATCCTGACTCCACTGGCTCCCCAGTGCACACGGCCCTGAGTGCCCGCACTCGTTCCTCCCCCCGGCTGGCTGCCCGGCAAGGCCGGACTAGGACACAGGGACCCTTACCGGTCCATACTGGTTTATGTCCTTGTTCTGCGTCTCCTGCAGGGCTGCCACAGTGGCTGTGGCCGTGGCGGTGGCTGTAGCTGCCGCTGCTGCCACTGCAGCTGCTGCTGCGGCGGCTGCAGGCTGAGTGAAGTCCGCAGGCGGCCTGGTGTGTGGGGGGATGCCCATGCCTGCGGGCGCGTTCGGGCCCCCGGGGTAACTGCGGGAGAGGAGGAAGGGACTTCAGACTCCGACGCTGACCCTGGAACCAGCCCAGCCTGCGCCTCGCTGGGTCCTCTGGTCTCAGGAGCAAGAGGCGGGCACCTCTGCCTGTCTGTGCCTGCCCTGTCTCATGCCCCGTGAGCTCCTCCTGCGCTTCCCTGCGCCTTCCTCCCAAGCTGGGGGACTCCAGTCTTTGGTCCCTTCTTCCTGCAGGGACCAGCCGGGCTCAGGGCTTTTCCTGGGTGCTGCACCAGCTGTGGGCAGCCGAGCCCCCTACGGTTGCTCTGCAGTGATCCCCACCCAGATAAGGCAGCGGCAGCATTTGCCCCCACTTCTCAGGCAGGAAGCAGGGAGCGAGGGGCTTATCCCGGAACCCTGCCTGCACGGAGGCCACTCACCTGCCCCCGAAGCCCCCGCTGCCGGGGTAGTTGGGCCGACCGTACATGCCCTGCTGGATGTAGGGCTGCGCCGGGCCGGCCTTGGCTGAGAACTGCTGCTGCTGCCCAGCGAACTGTGGGGAGTTGAGGCCGGGGTTGCTGGTGGTCATCCCCGACGCCATGGGGTTGCCGCCTGGATTCATAGGGTTGTTGGCATTGGCCATAGGGTTCCCAAGGACCTGCGAGCAGAGACAGCGGCTGTCAGCCAAGCTGGGACCAGGGTGGTGTGGAGATGGAGCTTCAGCCTGTGGGGATAAGGGGAGGATGGAAGCAAGGGCCGGCATGCGCGGCCCCCAGGGCCGGGAAGCTTCCTGGCGGCAGGGCTGACTGAACCACTCACCCCCCTGCTGGAGGGTGGGCACACAGAGGTAGAGGATCCTGGTCCAGAGAGCCCGGTAGCCTGAGACCAGGCGGACACACAATGGCTCCTCCAAGGTCGCAATCGGCTCGAGCCCTCCACGTGGCCCACGGGCAAGGTGGGAGACCTTCTGCCAGGGGCACGTGTGGAAGAGAGTGAGGGAGTAACAAGAGTGGAGGCAGTTGGACCGGGGGGTCCTGGGGGTGTCAAAAGTTAAATCACAGCATTTTGCTGAAATCTAACGCAGGCCGACCAGGGCTAAAGACCCCAACTTTGGAGCCCTCCCCCCAAAAAACTTTACACAGGAAGTTCTTCTCCGTATCCAGCCAGAATAAACACGGTTAGGGATGAAACCTGTTGACTGCTGGAAGACAGCTATTCCCTGTGGAAGGCTTGAAGAAGGGGACAGTCCGCAGTGGCCCAGCTGTGGCCCTTCCTGGGGTGGACACGCCTTTGTAGCTTGGGGGTGCCCTGAAAGCAGGTTGCTCAGCTGGACAGGGACCCCAGGACCCCAGAAGACGAGGGATGCTTCTCCGCAGAAGGGGCTGTGGCTGGGGCAGAACTGGCTCTTACCTGGCTCTGGGACGTGTTAGTCACTCCCCAAACCGTGGTGACCACGGAGAGGGAGCCGGGAGGCTGGTTGGTGTTCTGCTGCCAGGGGACAGAGTCATAGGGGAACGACCCATCACTGCAAGAGACGGAGAAGGTGGTCACGGCTGGGGGCAGGGCTCAGATGCCCCATCACACTTCCACTGCTCCCAGCCAGGCCTGGTGGCCCCATCCCAGGCAGCTCTGGGCCCCACGCTGGATGCAGTGCCTGATGCAGAGCATGTGACAGGCATGCAGAAGTGACTGGCTCCCCCATTCCCTCAGGGCCAGTTGTGGCCGTCTGCCTCACCTTGGCCCAGAGCCCATGAGCCATGCAAGGAGGAGGTGGCGTGACTACAGGCCCAGTCCAAGCCCTCTCTCCAGCTGTGCTGTGACTACAGGTGGCACTGCCTTCCCTGGGCCCTGCTCTGCTCCTACTCCGTACAGCTGGAAGAGCCTGTGTCCCAAAGTCTCAGTTCTCTTGACTCCCTACCCGCTCACAGCTGGGTGGCCACAGACCCTGCTGACCTGGTGTTTAGAATGTAGGCTCTCTGCCACACGGACCACACAGTAGAGATCCATCTGCGCCCCACCCCCCCCGCCATGTCCTGTGTACATCCCTGCTGGGCGAATTCCCTTCAAACATCAGAGATTTCCGCACAATCCAAGTCCTTCAGCAGCTTCTGGCATTTACCAGGCAAAGTCCAAACACACAGTGCACAATGATTTGCCCCGCTTGCTTGATCCCACCCACCCTACATCCCACTTCAGCTCCATCTCCTTGAGGCTGCCCCTGGACACCTGCTCCCCTCCACCAACCACTGCTATGTCTCCCCCATCCTCTTCCCCGGCCCACTAGTGCCCGCCTGGCTTGGTGACATCCCATCAGGAGCAGGGATGTCACCTCCCACAGGTCCAGCCCCCAGGCCAATGGGCAGCATTTGATGGGACCTTCTGAGCAGCTCTGAGGACAGGAGGGCAGGGGGCACAGGACAGAGACCTGCCAGGTACTAGCCCCAGAGTGCTGGGCCAAGGCTGCCTCACCCTAGAGCCAACACTGGCTCTCCTGTGTCACCCATTGGGTGAGGGCTGCCGAATCCAACATGGGCCCGGGGAGAGCAGAACGCAGAGGGCCTGCCTCTGTGGTGCAGCCAGGCTGTGGGTATCCTGATGCGGGTGAGGCCCCGAAATGCACATGCCCTGCAGGCAGTGGGGCTGGAGCAAGAAGGTGGTAGGAAAGCAGCTAGGCCTCATGTCTTGCACACAGAGGATGAGTGAGAGCGAAGGGCCGCTGTACCCATCAGAGAGGCTGCCCCGCCCAAGAGGCTGGGGTGCCTGGAGTAGAGCTGAGCCACCCGCACTGACTGGTGAGGTCCCATGTGACAGGCACGCAGAGGGAGCCAGGCCAGCTAGTCACTGCCAGGAGCCACTGTCAATTACATCTGCCCATTCCCCGCCCGGAGGCCCTCTCCCCTGGCTCTGCTTCCTTTCTTCCTGTCTCAGCCCACAGTCGCCCCTTTAGAGAGTAAAAGAGCCACTCCACTGACACCGGACTGTGCTCCCTCACCTGGCTTTGAGACCTTTGTGGCAGCATGCAGCTACTCCTGGAATTATCTGACTGGGATCAGTCCGTTCCCCACCAGCACAGAAACGCCAGGAGCAGGCACATTTGTGTAGTGCAGGCCTTGCCTCGGCCACGTGGATTCCAGGGCTGGTGGACTAAAGCCCACAGCCAGGCCCTGATGGGAGCCCTGCACTCTAGGAAGTACCCATCAAGCCAAAGCCACACTGTCCAGGCCACAGGGCTGAGTACTGGGCTTTCTGGCCTCCACCTTATCAGGGCTCCCACAGCAACTCTGCCTCATTCTGTTCCTGCCCTAGGGACCTGCCATGGAAATGCTATCCCTGGGTGCAGGTCCTGAACCCACCCTCACTAGCTCAGGGCCCTGGAGCAAGCTTCTCTGCTCAGTTTTCCCATCTGTACAATGGACATAAGGATGACACTGCCGCCGCTCCACAGGTCGTATTGTGGCTGTGTCACAGCGTTGAACCAGCAGAAGGGGAAAAGAGGGACTCAGACACCAAGTGATGAAGAGGGGGTTGTTCTTTATAAACTGGCATTGGTGTGGACACCTGGGCTACTGCCTTTACGGTCTCAGCCCAACAAAGTCTGAGTGCAAGCCTCAGAGGCTAAGCTGAAGATGTAGTTCAAAGGACAAAAGGTTTCCTCGGGCAGAGAATGACAGATTCATTACCCACAGTGCCTGAGGGTGAGGAGCAGGGGGAGACAGGGCCTGCCTGACAGGATAAGAGTCGGTAGCCAGCAGAAAGAGGGTGAGGCCCAGACACACAGAGTGACAGGTTTCTACCCGAGGTGGCGGACTGGGGACAGGAGCCCGGGAAGAGTGGGACGGAGCAACAGGGGAAGGTGGGCCTGCTCCTGGAGACTGGGCCCCGAGAACCTCTGCTCCCCAGGGAGGTGGCTGAGCCTTAGCCCTGGGTCTGTCTTCCTCACAACTGCTGCACCGCCGCTCGCGCAACCCTTTAGGCCAACGTCCGGTGTAGACAGATGTTCCTACCCTTTGAGACTGTGCCTGGCCGGGCTCAGGAAGTTGCCCTCCTGGGAGCCAGGGTCACTGCTGCCCTACCACCTTGCAGGGACAGTGTGTTTGGACACCCACCTGCCCGCCGCTCCGTGGGTGGGCCTTGCGGGCGGAAATCGGCTCCTTCCTGTTTCGCCCACTGCACACCCAACTTGGTGAGAAGCAGGGTTCTGTAGCGTTCCCCAAGCGGGCACCCCTGCCTGGCCAGGAGACTTGTTCCCCAGAGCTGTGTGCATGTGGGCAAAGAATGGTATGTGCAGGCAGGGTGGCCTGGGGCCTCCTCTGGCACCTTCTGCAGAAGCAGAAGTGGCAGCTGTACTGCGGTGGCCCTGACTCATCTGGCTGGGAGGAGGTGGCTCTGCTGTCTCCCTGAAGGCTCCGACCCTGCAGGCTGCCAAAGCGGTCAGCACCCCCAGTGCAATGTCTCACCTTGGCCCTGACACCTTCCCTGTGCCCAAAGATCAAGGCAGCTACCAGGGAGACGGGCTGGAGTGATAAGGAGCATGCCCAGGGGGCCCTCTGGGGGTGTCCTGAGACCCCTTTTTTCCTGCTGATAAACATGGCTGGTTTCATCCACAGGCATGCTCAGTCCCAAGCTGGGGTGCTGGGCTTTTGGGGGCCACCCATGGGGTGTCACTTCCCTCCTTGGTCCATGTCTGGCTCACTGCGGAGGGAGGCCAGGTCCCTGGGATCCGAGGACCGCTCTTACTGGTTCTGCCCCATTCTGCGCACCCCAATCTAGCAAGGCTCAAGCTCATGCCAGAAATAAGCTCCAATCCGGCTTCACCCAGAGGCACCAGGACCGAGGCCACTTGGGGTCTCAGTTGCACTCTGCCCACCAAGCACCATCTGACTCTGGACAGCTATGTCCCAAGTCTGCCCCTATTCTCAGTCTGGGATGCCGTCCCGCCCTGAACACACCACTTCTTTTTTCCAAGTTCTGCCAAAGGCCGCAGCCTCCTCCAGGCTCGTGCATTGCCTGGAGATCTACTGGCTACTCATCCTCCACGGACTTGAGTAACAGTCTTTCTGCCTTTGTCCTTCTGCTCCTGGAGCCACTGCTTCAAATTCTTGGGCCCCTGTGCCTGGTACACGATGTCCTCACTCATCTACAGGGCCAGGACGCCAGGGAAAAAGACCACCTGCCTGGGTTATGCTAAGAATGAACGATGTGTCAGTATGCCTGTGACTACAGGCCTGGGGCCCGAGGAGTGAGAGAGGTCCTGTCTCTCCAGGGACAGGCACAAAGAGGGGGACACACTCCGTGTGTAAAACAGGAGGCTGTCATGAGGACTAAGTGCAAGTAAAGCACAAAGCCCAGTGCCCAGAGACCTGGACACCCTTCTGCTGTTGGCTGCTGTCATCCCTGCTGTGACTTGGGGAGCAGCTCCCAGTACAAGGAACTGTGTGACGGAACCTCCACTCGGACCTGGGAATCCACAGATGGCATCTCCAGGAGCAGAGGCGCGTGCCTGGGCACAGCACAGCCAGTCGAGGGCCAGGGTGCCAAGTCCCCCGCCAAGTTGGGCACACTGTCTCAGGGAACTGGGGGCCGAGCAAGGCAGCACAGAGACAGGGGTTCTTGTGACCTGCAGGCTCTAAGGTGGGGCCCGGGGAGTCACCTTTGGGTGTCACCCAGCACGAAGGACAGGTGTAAAGGGGCCTCAAAGGGCAGCTACAGAGAACATCCAAATGGTGTCCGGAGAGGAAACGGACCCCGAGTCACCTGCCATAACCTGGACAGGGTCGGCTGGCAAAGAGGTGGGGACTCTGGGTATGTCTGGGGCTGACAAGGAAATGACAGAAGCCTTACAGGACAGAGGGGACCAGTGTGGGCTCTGGAGTGAGAGTCTGGATCAAACTGTGGCCTGGCCAGGGACAGCTTTTGTGCCCTGGACCCCTTTACTTTCCATCGGCCTCAGCTTCCACACCTGCAAAATGGGACTAAGCTCTTGGGGTGAAGCATGAGAATAAAGGCGAAGTTTAGTGCAGTGTCTGATACACAGACCCTGTTAACTGTTCCTTCTCTCCAACTCTGCAGCCCAGCCTTGGTGAAGGCCCCCCGTGTGCGAAGAAGTTTTTAGGGACAGTTACCCCTCCTGCCTGCCAACAGAGAAACAATCTAAGCCTGCAAGGCTTTCCTTGGTGTTCTGCCTTCCCTTCTCTAGCTGGCAAACTCCTATGTATACCTCAAAGCCACGCCTGCATCTTATGACTTTCTCTAAGCCAAGCCAAGGGGCATTTTCCTCTCTTCCTTCAGCACTCTTTGCACTTATTTCGCAGCAATGTGATCTATGGGTGTCTCAATTCTCCTTCCGTGCTTCAAATTTGTTTTTTCCAGGGGTATGAAGGGCCTACTATAGACTTAGCTTTGGTTCAGCTGTGTGAAAAAGCTGAAATCAATAACAGCTATGAAGATGATGTGCCATAACCAAAGAACGGAGGAAACAGGGCTTTGATGGACCCTTCTGGGTCGGCTGGCTGTGCAGGAGCACGTCAGGCCGGGTGCTACCAGGAGAAAGGGCAGGGGAGCCAGGACCAGGTGTGCCAGGTGTGGCGACAAGCACACGCTCCCTGCTGCTGCTAACGTTTCCCTTCTATACATGCGGACACTGAGGCGCACCCAGCTAGAAGAGGGCGGAGCTGAAACTCCAGGCCTGCATCCCGCCTGCTGCACTGCAGGGATCGCTCCTGTGGGCGCCCAAATGCCACACCTGGAGGAGGAAGGTAGCACCCTTGATCCTCAGCCTTCTCTAGCTCTAGCTGGCTTTGACTGTAATCAAATTAACAGCATAAATGAGATTTATTAGGCTCCTAATTACCTTTGCTACACTGATTTGCATACGGACAATATGCTAATCACACATGACTTTTTAACCACTCATTAGAAACCTGGAGAGGGAGGCAGGAAGAGCTGTTGGCATCCAGTCCAGGTCTCTGCAGGGACAGTTGGCATCCTGTGGCCAGCCAGTGGCCAGGACCTCACGGGCCTTTCCCAGGCTCTCTGATCTCGAGTTCATACTAGAAATCTCCGCTACGGCCAGTGGCGAGGACGGCTCCGGAGGACCCTGACAATTCACGATCCCTACAGCATGGCCACACTCAGAAACTGCCTGGCCTTCCCTGTACCGTCATCCGCCACCATGTTCCCTACACCGGGAACCGCAGTGCGCAGAGAGATCAGGGGCCTTGCTTGGAGGCCTGCCAGGTGGAAGAACTCTGGACTGACTCAGACTTCTGCTGTGGCACCAAACCCCTGTGGCCTGCAGTGGATGTGACCATGACTGCAGCACTATAGGACACTGAGGTCACTAAGAACCATCCAGATCTAGGGGCAGGCTGAGCCTTCGAGTTTCAGGGCTCCCTGGCTCCCTCCTGCCCCTGACTGTCTCAGGGCCTGCAGACAGGACCCTGGGTCTTCAGACAGCCAGTCTCCCCCAGACCCCACAGTGCTACCTCACTATGAAGGCAAAGGACCATGGTGATAGTTTCCTGGCTTTCTCTTCCATGTCTCCCATCATGTTTCAGAAATCACGCTGGAGACTTAAAAGATGATGGCCCTGCTGGGTTCCTTAGGAATGAGGGGTTTCTACTCTGTAGACATTCATGAGGTTTTGAGACCAGCCAACCATGAGCCGCAGTGTGTCCTAGGAATAGCCCTGTGTACGGAGAAGGGGCGGGGTGCAGATGACAGAGCTTCAATAACAAATGCCCTTATCAATGGGAAACTGGGTGCACTGTGGATTCAGGGTGTGACGCTCTCCAAGAAGCCCCTCCAAATTGGGTTCATGGCCAGATATGACCTCCTTGCCTTTGAATGACCGGCAGCAGGGTAACTGGCAGACAGGGTATGAGCAGGGTGTACTGCTCCACGCTGTGCTTTGTCCCTTTCCTACTTTGTGCCCGGATTCCCTTTCAGTTCCACCACCAGGAGCAGGGATGCTGTCCAGAAGGCCTGTGTCTTGCTGTGCTCTGCAGAGGTCACCATCGACACCCGGAAAGTCTTCCAGCCCGCCCAGCTCTCCTTCCTGGAGACTGCCCACAGCCAGGAGTAAATGCCACATGGGCCTCCCGGGCCAAGCTCCACAGTCATCCACCGGACTCGGCTTGTCACCTAATCCTAATGCTGCCTTGGTCTATCTGCTCATTCCCAATTGTCCCCTTCAGTCTTAGTTCCCTTGCTGGTGAGATTCAGCTCCTGCAGCAGGGACTTTTCATCTCAGCTTCACCCCAGGACCCAACAGTCTCCCACTTGATTTCAACTCGGCAAAGGGCCAGTGAAAGGCTGCTCAGGGTCCAGATGCGGCTGCAGCCGAGCCAGGCGTCACCAGCATCACTGACTGAACTGACTAGGAGCAGAGGAGGCTGGGAGGACAGAATACGCAGTGTGATGAGCGCCAGGATGATTCCAGCAGACAGCTGGGCTGGTATTACTAAGCTGAAGTGTGAGAAGTACAACCGCTAAGTCTACTGTTCGGCCACAGCCTGTGCTCAGTAGCTGGGCTCCAGCAGGGATGACCTGCAGCTCTGTGCTGACCAGGGCAGGGACTGGAGGCAGGAGGTGGCAGCTTTGCCTGTCTAGAGCAACTTTTGCCGTTAGTGCCTGGCAGAGGAGGGGTTGTGGTCACTAGAAAAAACAAGAAGGCAAGGACCTAGATGCCCTGCAAAACCTCACACCACAAAAGACCACAAAAGACCAGCAGTCCTCCGGCCACACTGCCATGCAGACAGGCAGCTTCACTGTGAGCCCCAGATCCAGGGTCCTGCAAGGCAGCAACCCTGGGCGGTGGGGAGGCTTGCGGCCCACAGGGCTGGTGACTGATGCAGGAAACCATCCTGGCAGAGCACCAACTTTGAGTGCTTTGGTCCTGTCCAGTTCCAGGGGTTGACAAGCCTCTAATTCGATTTACAAAGCGTGGCTGGCACCAGAGTGCCCACAGTACCTCGATGACGCAGCCCTGGTTGGCTGTGGCATGCTTGGGGCTGCAGGTCCCTCAGTCAGGTTGGATAATGAGAGCTGAGCCCTGACTGCAAATGCTCCTCCCCGGCATTAGTGGGGACTGGCACAGGGAGGGCAGACAGCATGAGAAGCCCAGCCGTTCCAGGGTCAGCCTGCGTGGCACTCCAAGAGAGAGTCGAGTGCAGCAAAGGACCTGAGAGATAATTAACTGGGGGAACTGCCAGCCTGGACCACGTGGTCCTCGGGGATGGGCAAGGGCACACCAACTGGCTCCTGCTATGGGCCTGAGCTTGGGGTGGAGCCGCCAGCCCTGTGGTCTTCCTGAGATCTGCTTGGCCCTGTTCCTCTGAGTTGGCCCCAGATCCTGCTCGGCAAAGAAGGAATGCCCCAAGTTCAGGACTTCTGGTGCCTCCCAAGAAGCCTAGAACTGGAGACCAGAGAGTCCTGTAGGGAAGGTCAGTGCAGCCGGGTGGGTACCCAGGCTCTCAGTCTGCCTCGATGGCGGAAAAATGGCTTTTACCACAAGGATTTGAAACAGTGCATCTTCCAAGATGCAAGACCCTTGGGCTGGCTGCGGTGTGCCCTCCCAGGCGCCCAGCCCTGCCTGCCCGCGGTGGCATGCGCCTGCTCACCTGTGTGACAGAGTGGGTTTCATGGAGCTCATGGAGTTGAGGGGGGGCTGCATGGGGAGTTTCCCGGGGGGGTCGCTCTGGCGGCTCTTCTGATGTCGGAGCAGCAGCAAGCGGCCGAGTTCCTCGCACCAGGAAGACAGCAGCGCTGTGAGGAAGGACAGGATGTCAGTGGCTCCATGGCAGCTGCGCCCTGCCACGCTCAGTCCCCTGCATCCCTCCCCTTGAGGGGTGTCATTGCTAGGCCTTCATGGGAGGCCTCAGCATTCTCAACTGCAGAATGGGACTAAAGCCTGAAGGAGGTGTCAAAGCATGGGTCAAGGCTTGTCTGAATGGCCACCACGCTGAGAAGTCCGGGGAGGGGCAGGAGAAAGACAGCAGAGTCCAGATGATAGAGAGGAAGGCAGCTGAAGGAAACAGGGCACACTGCGCTGTGTCGGGGCACACATGGGCCATGCTGCCACCCCAGACTTAGCATAGCCCACTCTCTGGCATTTAGACGTTAGCTGGATGTGGCTTCTCCCCAAGGATTCAGTCAAAATCCTAAGGCTGGCTCCATGGCCACCCCACTGTGTGATTCTAGGGAGCTCGCACTCTCCAGACCCCAGTTTGCTCAAAGGTACAAAGGGTAACATCTGCCCTGCCTCCTGCCCTGCTCCTGCTGTGAGTACTTTAGCCACACTGACTGGGGGCTCTGGATGCAGCTGGCTGGTCAGAGGGCCTCTGCTCAGCCACCTGGCTGGGCCCAAAACCGAGTTTTCATTTCCAGCTCCCCTTTGCGCACACCAGCCCTGCATGATCCTGGAGATTCACCGTGATGGCCCCCATTCTATAGACAGGCAGACGGAGGCTCGGGCAGGGGAGGCAGGAACTCACACAACCACAGCCACAGAGTGGCAGAGACAGAGACGGTGCCCCAGGCCTGGCAGAAGCCTTCAGAAGGCAACACCTCCAGTGGCCATGGTCTCCCAGCTCCTTGGATTTAGTAAGGAGTGGGCAGTGGGTGGGCAGTCTTAAAGACTGCATCCTGTGCCACTCTGTGGGGTCACCTGGCTGCCACCTGCAGACGGAGGAGGGCATAATAGAGGCGAGGTGCCCCGCCCCCGGTGTGCCTGCCTGGGAACTGGCAAAGGCTCCTGCAGCAGGTGCCCAGCACACATCTGCTGTGGCTGGTGGGGCACAGCCTGTTCAGGACTGGAGCCGCCCATAATGCGCCTCCAGACTGCTCCCTTCTTCTCCCAGGCCCCTCGTTAGGCTGCTTGTGCGGGGGCACCGGGCATCTGGAAACTCATTTGCACGCCAGGCACGAAGCTCGCCCAACTGCAGCGACGGGGACGCTCGGTTGCCAGCACAAAGGAAGGCCACAGATGGTGCCGCCTGCTGCCCGCCCCGCCCCTCCCAGTCCTTGCTCTGCCTGGGTGCTGGCCACTACGCACCACAGGGGATTCAGGACTGGCCTCCAATGTCCCTGGCTGCCCCAGTCCCTGGCCCAGTCTGGCTCCATCTTCCTCTCCCTAGTGAGCAAATTTTATGGCAGGGCCTGGCTGGGGGTCTGGTGTGTGGGGAGCAGGCGTGATGTGTCTGCTCAGGAGTCGTCTTCACCCACCTGGAAGGCCACATTCCTTCAACCAGAGACCCCACCCCCATCCCTGGCTAAGCAGCTGGCAGCAGAGGCCTGCAGCAGCCCCTGGCAGCCCCACTGCGGTGGGCTATGTGGCACTTTTCTCATTAGCGCACGGAGGGCTGGGGATTTAGCTCAGCGGTTAGAGTGCTTGCCTTGCAAGCAGAAGGCCCTGAGTTCAATCCCCAGCTCCAAAAAAAAAAAGAAAGAAAGAAAAGATGGAGCCTGGGCTCATTAGAGAACTAGCAATAGGAGCTGTAGGGCGACTAATGCTGCTCAACAGTATTTGCAGCCAAAGCCGGAGTCTCGGCACCATCAGGGAACCAGGAAGACTCACAGGGCCAGACAGAGGCAGTGGGGATTACACCAGGACAGACTCAGTGAGTGGGGATTACACGGGCCAGCTCCCGTGAGGTCCGAGGCCTGTCTGGCCTGTGCGCTGGCTGGGTGGGCCACATGCAGTCCCGGGATGGTGCGGCAGGGTTGGGAAGGCCTGCTGTGGTGTGTATCAGAGCGAACCTGGCAGCTGGAGGACAGTTTCGGTTCTAATCTGGGCACCCTTCCTACCACCCAGGCATCCAGCATGCCAGCTCCTGCTTGTCCCGAGTCCCACTTGTAAGTGGCAACAGGGCTGGTCCCAAAGGGCCCCTTTCTATGTTAAAACAGGGCCCCACAGTCCCGCCCCTTTTTACTTAGTGCAGCTCGCCGGGCCCCAGAGGCCTGGGCAGTGCACGTAACACCCCCTCTGGGCAGCAGAGGACAGGTGGCTCCAGCCGGCGCTCCTGTGGCCTGAGGTCTTCACACCACCTGCACAGCTGGCACAGATGCCATCCCCAGGCTGCCCTTCAAGGAGCTGAGCGTGACTAAGGTGAGATGTGCCAGAGCTGCTAAGGGGTGAGGAGAGGCTCGGGCTCCACCCAGGCCCGCCCTCATCTCAGCAGCTCATCCAGGCACCGCCACCCGGGCCCTTTCCGGCTGACCTCAGATGCCCACAGCTGGGGCTGGGCAGCAGCCAGGAATCGCCTTGGCCCTGCCTGCCAGCTCCGAGCCTCGACCCAGATTTCCGAGCACTCTTCAAACTTCCGGGGACAGACGGTGTGCAAACACGTACAACCCACAAGTGTAAAGTGATGGGTTGGGCTCTCTCCTGCCCTTCCTAACCAGTATCTTTTGTCACCAGGCTTCCACCACTCTAATCTGTCCCATCTCAGGCACTAAGGCGTCTGACCACTCACCCAGTATGCATTCAACAAGCAGCTGCTGAGCACCTACTGGGTGCTAGGACTCCTGTGGCAGAGCGGAGTAGGTCAGCACCTCTGCTGAAACCCTGCATGGTTCCCAGGGCCAGGTCCAAACCACCTGGACGACGTGCAAAGCCCTGTCAGCTGGGAGGCAGCCTCAACCCTCATCTCTCCCAACCTTGAGGCACAGCGCTGCACTATGGTTCAGGGCGGAGACCCTGACAGCTTGGGATCAGAATCTAGTTCCATCCTTACTGATGACAGCAAGACTGTGGGGAGCAGCAGCTGAGAGCCCTGGCCTCCAGCAGAGCAAGAGCCGAGCTCCCCATACCTGGGCCCAAGACCTTTCCAGCAATGCCCCTTGCAGCCAGGTGCCACCACCATGTCCCTTAGGGAGAAGAAAAAGGCAAGCAGATAGCAGGGTGAGGCAGGCTGGAGTGGACAGCCCTGGGGCACTAGAGGCCTCACTGGCCCCTGGCGTGCCCTCCTTGGGGGCAAGGACAGGTCTCTGTGTGTCTCTACCTGCAGCTCCCAGTACTGGAAGTCACCACCAACTGACCTCAGAAAAGAAGCAGAAGGCAGGAGCTGCGGGGCCCTAGTTTGGGAAGCCAGGGAGGGAGGGCAGAGCTGTAGGCAATGGTGGGGTTGGGGTGGAGGGAAGCAGAGGTCAGGGCCCAGCATCGAAGGGGCAGATAAGCTGGCCAGGCTAGCACAAAAGGAGCAAGAAACCAGAGGGAAAGAGATGCTGCCTGTGGAAGGCTGGGATGGTGAGACCTGGGAATCGGGAAGGGTGAGAGCTGGGCGGAGGCTGAGTGGGGCATGAAGGCTGTCTACAGGATGCAGAGACCTGGACGAGGTCCAGCAGGAGCATTATCCCACATGCTGCAGCCTGAGAGCTACGCTCAAAGTGAAACAAAGGCGTCTTGAGGATCATAGAGATCTCCTCGGCTGGAAGACTGTGGGGACAGAGGGACTGTGCATGTGCAGGATCCCTTCTTCTTGCTCCGTGAGCTGTCCCCACACACTGGAGGGTGTGCTCAGGGCTCTCCACTCCAGCCTGCCTCACCCTGACTTCTGACTACCCTTTTCTTTTTCCTAAGGGACACTGTGGTGGCACCTGGGTGCAAAGGGCATTCCTGGAAATACTGTGGGGAGAGGGAGGGACTTCCAAGACCCAAGAGACCCCCAGGCAGGGTGGAACACAGTCCAGTGCCCTCAAATCAGGGAGCAGGGAGAGTTAGGCGGAGGGAGGCAGGAAGAGCCCCTGAGAAGGTGTCAGGAGGTTCACCATTCCAATAAAAATACTCGTGGCATTTCTCGATGCTTCTGTACCAGCTTACTAAGGCCACGAGGGACTGACACAGCAGCAAGGCGCCGGGCTGGGGGGTGTCCTGGTCTCCCTGGCGAGGAAGTCAGTAAACAGGAGCTGGGCTCCATGCCGGACCCCTTTCTCTATCCTCTTCCCTCCCGACGTGTGCCAAGATCCGCTCAGATCCCAGGAGCACCTCCAGCCACCTCAGGAGGCAGCCTGGCTGCCCGCCGGTCACCACGAGCTGACCATCTCTGCAGCCTGTTCCCTTCGCTCCTTGCTGCCCTGGTCCAAGTCTCCTCTGTAGCCTGAATATTCTTCCCGAGCTACAGCAGGAGCACCCCATCCTGTCTCAGCCTGCAGAGCTGCCTCCTGCCAGCCCGCCCTCCACACAGCACCCTGGGGGTCTGTCCATACAAACATGCTGGTCGGCTCTGGTCATGTCCGGTGCTCATAAGACCTGCTAGCCAGGGGAAAAGCCCGTCTCCGAGGGCCATGGCAGGGTTGGAGGGCTTGCTTCCGCAGCCTCAGCTCCCAGCATGGTGTGCAGCACATGCTACACGCTAACACATGACTAACAGGCTGCCGTGAGTCACAGACAGGAATAGCCCAGTACGCAGAAAGGATGGCAGACAGTCACACATGAAGCACCACATCCAAGACCCGGATGACTGGGTGCCTTGTGGTTTTAAAACCTGCAGCAGTTCACCATTCCTGAATGGACCCCGAGCAGGATGTGTCCAGACACCAGCACGATCGCCACATAAAACCTGCAAAAACACCTGTTTCGCGGCATGCACAGCCACAGGGGTAACGGGGAAACAGAGTCCGCGGGAACATGGGGACCAGCACACCCTGGCTTTTCTCACCCTGGGGCTGGAGCAGTGCTCACCATGTTGAGGGTTTCTGGGTCTGCCCGCCTCTCCCCCGGGACCCTGAAAGACTCTCCTTTCTCCTTGGGCTCAGGCCACGCCCTCCTGGCCTCCGACCTTCCTCTCTCATCTCCCCCCACACGGCCCTGGGACCACGGTGGAGAGCAGAGGGTCAAACAGTGCAGCTTCCAGCCCCAACTCATGTGCAGAAAAGAGGCCGTGAAGGCCGGGGCTGAGGGGGCACAGGACTCAGGTGGCACAGGCCCGGACTCTGCATCCTACCTGTAAAACAGGAGACGACAGAAGGAACCTTTCCTGCTCACGGGCCTGGTGTAACAAGCCCAAGATGAAGGACGGCCTGCCGTGAGTCCTGAGCCAAAGGCCCCAGCTGGAAGCCGGGCAGCAGGAAAACGCTGTCCGCCTCTTGTCTCCAGAAGGTAGACTGGCCAGACTCGGGCTCCCGGCCAGGCTGCCTGAGTTCACGTCTCAGCTCGCCATGCAGCAGCCGTGTGACCCTGGGAAGGTCCTTAAGCTCTCAGGGCTTTGGTTTGTCCTTCCATAAAATGGGAATAATAAATATTACTTGCCTCGTTAAGCTGTAAGGATCAAAGAAGCTCACACACATAAAATGCTGGTCCAGCAGCTGGCACGAACAAAGCATTCTGTAAGAAGCAACTGTTCCTGTCATTTCCTGCCATCCCCCTCTTAGGCCACCAATGCTGGACACCCCCAGAAATGGACCCTGGCCCCGGCCTGTCCCTGCCGGTCCTGTCTTCTGGCTGATTCCAGACCACACAAACGCTCCTAGATACTCAAAACTCCAGCCTGCTGCCGCCTCTTTCACACTAGACGCTGCCTGCGGCTGGCAGTGTTGTCCCAGGCACCCACCTGCACATGCACCCCACTTTCACTGCCAGATCCTACACAGACCCCGACCCCACAGGCCCTGGGAGCCAGCCTCGCCAGACTCTTCCCCCCAGAAACGCTGGGCACGGGGACCGAGTGGACTCTGCAGACGTCTTTGCTGCCTGGGCCCTGCACTGAGGCCGGCACTGGAAGGTCGGCACAGCCTCGCCATCCCCTCAGCCCCCATCCTGCCAGGGCCTGTCGAAAGTGGCAGTGTGTATGGGGGGTGGGATGGGACAGGGGACAGGAGCTGGGGTTCCTTTTCTTACCACTCTGCTCTCAGCGGGAACCAGGGGTCTGACCAGTGACCTCCGAGAACAGAACGAGCCACAGAACTGTCACCTGGCCTGGTGGTTTCCTGCCGTCCTCCCCTGGGGCCCACCACTGCTGGGCCCCCAGAATGGAAAATGACAGCCTTCCCCATTGTGGCCAGTCCCCTGGCGTCGTCTCCTCCCAGGAGGAAACAGCACAGGAAGCACATGGCCATGGAGGCCTGGAGGGCTGGTGACCTGAGGCCCTCGGGCTGGGCGGGCTCGAAGGAGGCCCTGGGCCAGCGGTGCACTCTTGGCCACCTGTGCGGGTCTGTTAAGTGGGACGGCCCAGAGGGACCAGGAGACACACGGACTCTCTTTCCCCACAGAGGGGCTCCCTGGACCGGGGAATAGGGAAATAGAGGCCCAAGAGGGTCCCACCACTGGTGCATGAGGGTTTCTTTTCATATCCCTAGTCTGGGACAGCACATCTGAGAGTAGGCCTGTCCCCAGGAGATGGCTTGGCGCCATCACTTCTGACCCACATCTGCTGCCAACTTCCTGTGTGCCTATGGGGCAACTTCCTCCCCTCGCTGGGCCGCACGTCGGAGGGAGGGGTGGGCACTGTGCTCTGATGTGACAGTGGATCACATCTCTCTCTCTCACCTGGGCAGGCCCCTTCTCAGCCCTGCGGGTGTGTATGGTGGCCAAGCTGGAGCCCAAGGAGAGGAGGGGACACCCGAGGTCAGGCAGCCGACTTGTGCAAGAGCCCAGCAGGGCAGGCGGGCAGGCGGGGAGTACTGTGCAGCCTGCCAAAGGTCAGGAAGGAGCTGGAGATTGGACTTGGTAGCTCTGACCAAGGATACCTGGATCCTAAGACCAGAGCTGTTTTCCTTGGGGAAAATCTCACTCCCCTGCGGAAAGACTGTGTTGCCACCTTAATGCCATCAGTGCCACCTGTCCTGGGTTTTGCTGCCCTGGCTTTTCTAGATCCTGTTTCCTACTGCCTGCTGTCATCTCCACCATGTGTGGGTGAGAAGAGCAACACTAGGAGAACCCGTGTGCTGGCCCTTTAGCTGTGAGCGGCCCTGGCGCCTTCACCTGCCCCCTTGTCCTTGCACACGCTCAGGCCTCGTGTGCAAGGAAGGCAGGCCAGGACCAGGGTGCAACTGGCCTGTTCACGGCCTGTCCCTACCTGCTCCCCAAGGCTGGGTAGGCTCTGCCTTCCAGACCCAGCCAAGAGAGGGCCTCAGGCATCCCTCCCTTCTTCCTTCCCTCCCCTGCTTCAGAACCCTCCTGCTCGCTCCCAACCCCCTTCCCCAAGGGCTCCAGGGCTGGCAGGAGCTGAGTCTCCAGGCAGGCGTGTGAACACACCCTGGGAACTGAACTCTGGGGGACCTCGGGAGCCTGCAGGGCTGATTCCCAAACCGGTTTGGCTGTCCCTCACCCAGCAGAGGCTGGGCCGGCTGAGCAGGATGCAAGGACCCAAGAGGAGCTGCCAGAAGGGATGAGCCTCAAGTGTCTTCAGGAAAATCCCAGTCTGAAACCTCCGTGTCCGCCTCGCAGGGCACCGAGCTGCCTGGGTGACTCAGGTTTGACTGCAAAGACACCTCTGCGCGAGGTCAAAGTTGTGCTTTCAGGAGAAAAGAATGGCCCTCTCTTCAAGGGGCGCCCCTCTGCAAAGTGCCCGCTCTGCCCTCTCGGGCTGCTGCCAGGCTGAGGATGAGGTTTTGTCATCTGACCCCGGGGATGGCCACTTGCTGGCTGTCACCTCATTGGGAAACCAAGGAGCATTAAATAACAAAGCACGTGCGCTGAGCAGAAGAGAGGGGTCTTCCCAAATTCAGGGCCCCAGCGATGGGCCCAAGCCTCTGCTTCACAACAGACTGAGGCCAGGAGGGCTCTGTGCACCTGTCCTCCATATTCTGGGAAGACATGGGATCCCGCAGGACAGACCTCCTTGGTTCTGATGTCCACGGCCTCCCCACCTCCATCTTCCCCCCAGGAGCTCTCTAGCAGGCAGAGGGCAGCCCAGAGACCCAGGGAAGTGAGGATGCGCCCCAGGTTGGCCCCGGGTGAACCCTCACAGTGCTAGTGTGTCTGCAAGGTGAGAAAAGGGGCATGCCTGCTGTGCCTGGAGCCACCGGCCCCCAGGAATCTCAGAGCTGCATGCCAGCCTCGTTCCAGCAGGAGCCACCCTGAGAGCCTATTTTCCATTCTGCACGTACAGTTTTCTACTCTGGCTAAAAACCACTGCCCGTTGCTCGCTCTCAGAAAGCTGGAGGGCTAAGGAGGGGTTACGGGAATCAATTTCTTCCCTGGGTAATTTATTTTTCTGAGGCTTCCCAGCTGGACGCATGCAGTCTGGCTGAGTGCTCCACTACAGTTGAAGGACAGGTTGGAGCGAGGCCTGGCACTTCCTAGGTCCACACAACCCCAGTTCATGGTCACCCAGCCTTCGTGGATGGCAACAAGCCATGAGTCTGGGTGCCTCCAGACCTTGATACACACTCTCAACCAGATCTGGACCCCACATCCAATCCCAGGCCCTTGTCTCTTCTCAGTGGAGCCAGTGACAACTCCCAGGACCCCTCAAATGGTGGTTTCATCCCACCCACCCTGAGCTCATGAAACCAGACCAGAAACCCTATCCTGAGGTTCTGGAGCTGAGACTCTGCTTTGGCTTAAATACCAATCCTGGGGTATCTTTTTTTTTTTTTTTTTTGCTAAGAAACTGCCTGGCCAGTCCTCAGACCTAAGGAGTGCCCTGGTGAGAAGGGACAGGACAGGGCAAGGATGGGTTGGGAAGTGCTTTCTTAGAAGATCCATACTCTTGACCGCTCAGCTGGGGTTCAGGTCACTGGCAAAGGGCAAGCTCAGGGGAGATTCACTAAGCAAATCCCCACCGCCTCCAGGCCCTTGGAAGTCTTGCCTCACCCAACCCTTCCCTGCTAGGCCTGGCTGCCTGACACAGTTAATCTCTAAGAATCTCAGGTTCTTGGTGCAAGAAACCCAGAGGGCGACTCCTCCCTCCAACACTGGCTTAGCTTAGCGATCCTTGGGTCCAAATTGGGCTAAGGTCTAAGCCACCAGGTGGGTGGCCCAGGGCCAGCTACACTCACTCTGCAATCACACGGGCATTCTCAGCCCAGGAGGAAGCTGGCACTCTCTGCGCCTCTCCAAGCATGGCTCGCAGTGGTTCCCAGGCCTGCACTGTAGGAGACAACAACCCCCAAGTCACTCTTCCAGTGAGAGCACAGACTGATCGCCTGCACATTTAACATTTCTACATTTTGGCCTCCTAACCTGGACCCAGGAAACTACCCATGTCCGGCGGTTACCACCTCTCCACGTGCCTGGCAGGTGGTGACCCTGCTGCCTCAAACACCTGACAGAACCTTCCCTGTCCCATCGAGCCGACTCTCTAAGTCACAAGGGTCTTGCCCATATTCTGGAACACACCTGTCAGTGTGTCAGCACACTGCCTGCTTGTTGTAGTTATACGGGTGTCATGTGCTTCAGACGGACGTCATTAGAAGAAAACCTGACATAGACACTAAATTTACGGAAAGCTGGAGGCGGGGAAGGAAATGAAAGATCTTTCTCTTCCCAGAAGGTCCTTTACCTGCTGAAAGAATTCTCCAGGAGGTTTCTTTAACACTCCAGTTGCCCGGTGGCAATGGTTTATGCGAGTTCCCTTTGCATCCAGCATTTCCTAGGGTCGTCTGGTACTCAGGGTGCAACACACACACCCGGATGACATCGTGCAAATCCACATTCTGTATGCTATGGTCCCAGGATGGGATTTGACCACCAGGCCAGGTCTTCTCCGTCTTACCCAAGCACCAGAATCATCAGGAAGGCTTGTTAAAACCCAGCAGCACTGGATCTCACCCTAAAGGGCTTTCCGAGTCAGGGGTCTGGGGTGGAGCCCAAGAATCTGCATTTCCAACCAGTTCCTGAGTGCTTATGATACTGCCAGGCCAGGTACCCCACTTTGAGAACCACTGATCCAGACCGAGGTCTAGGGCGAGCTCAGAGCCTGGCAGGATGTGGGTGCCCAGGCACTGCATGAATGGATCTCCTCTGGTCTCAGAATGCATGCAAGCTCATCTCTCTGACCTTTGCATTAAAGGCCCCGGAGAAAGGAGGAGTCAGAAGTGGGTGGAGCCCTGGTTTTATCTATCAGTATGACCAGTGTGATCTTGGCAAGGCCCCAGGGTGTGTGCATTTGTCCCTACACCTGCGTGTAGACTTTTCTCACCCCGTTGCTCTAAAGGGGTGCCGGGTAACCCTGTCAGTGGCTAGGATGGAGACCTTGACTCTGGTCAGGCCCTGCCCTCAGCGCCCTGGCCTGTGGTCTAAAGAAAGTTTCTCCTTGATGTGGTCATACTATTGCCTCCCATGGCAGCTCTCATCTCTACCACGGCTGGTTGTGTGGCCCTAGGCCCTCTCTGCTTTGGGGTCTGCCTTGCAGGGTGGCCAAGAGGGTTGCTTCGGCTTTGCAGGGCTCTACATCCCTGTGGGCTCTCAGGAAGCAGCCTTGGGTACGGCAGGGGTCAGCCAGCAGCCTGGGCCATGTGCAGCTCAGGCCCAGCTCCCTGCTTCTCCTGCAGAGCCGCTGGGGGAGGGCGCATCATTTGTTTAGGCCTCTGCAGTGTTTAATCACCACGCAGCGCTCCCTCCTCCTCCCCTCCAGCACTGGCTCTCTCCCTGCAGGAAACGGCTCTCTGCCTTCTGCCTCTGATGGAAGCCATGAAAAATTAACACAGCAAGCAGAGAGAGGAGGAAACACCAGGGCGGGGTGTGTGTGTCAGGCGGAGGACCAGCTGGGCAAGCTTGCAGCCTGAGAGCCAGGCCTGTCACACAACTGACCACACAAAGCTGCCATCGTGTCTCGGATGGTGGTCGGCCAGGGGCAGAACAGAAGCACAAGCACCCCCTCGGGGGAGGCAGATTACACAGTCTGGACCTTCTTGGGGTACTGAGACCCTGGAGAACCAGGGAAATAAATACTCTGGTCTACCTGGAAGACAGCCAGGTCATACAGGGACATGTCCGTGGGAAGGTCAACACCAAGCCAAGAAACTCAGGACAATCCTTTTCTCCATCAATCTGTCTGACAAGCTTATGAAGCAGAGATGTTAACCCCCTTCTACAGGCGGAAACTGACGCTCAGAGAGGTTAACGAAGCTGTCTAAGGCCAACCAGCAAAGACAGTCTAAGGGTGGGTCTATTCGCTCCTAATACTATTACTTTTTATTTACATATACAGATCCATTTCTTTATAGAGTTAATGTTTCAGAGAGAGGCCAGGAAAGGATGAGGAGGGCCCACGTGAGCCAGTTCTACATCCCTCGTTCTCCCGGTTGCATGTCACGATTCCCCTTCTTCACTCTGAGATATGATTTTGAAGAGGTGCTGTGCGTGTGATCAGAAATACAGAGAAGGAGGAGAACAGTGTATCTTGAAAAACACAGCCTCCCCCCATCATTCTTCTCACCAGGAGGCCACTGCCACTGGCACTTGGCATTTCCTCCCAAGGCTGTCCCCGTGTTCACTCACACCTAGATCTTGTAATCTGTGTCTGGAACGCACCTGCCTGGCCACCGTGCAGTTTCCTCCTCACCCCCAGGAGGCCAGGACTTCCCTGACTTGTCGGTTTATGAATGGCAGCACCACTCCTGACACTGGACTCCCCTGATTTCTCTTCTCTGCTTTCCATCACCATGACCACTCTCGGAGCACCGTCATGGTCTATTTTTAAAAATCCTTTTTTCACGGCAGTGGGGATTGAACCCAGGGATGCTCTACCACTGAACTACATCCCTGGTGCTCCTCAATTTTTAAATTTTGAGACAGAGTCTCACTAAATTGCCCAGCTGGTCTTGAATTTGCAATCCTCCTGCTTCTGCTTCCTGAGAAGCTGGGATTACAGGTGTGTGGCACCGTGTCTGGCTCCTTTTCTATGCCTTCTCTCTCCCAAGGACCCAGCCTGGTCTGGGGCACATGGCAAGGCCTCAGAGCTCAAAATGACCAGACTGGAAACTTGATCCCTACCTCACACCACAGACCAAAAATGCTGGGGAGGAGGGCAAGCTATCATCTAAAACAGGAGAGTATCTTCACGATCTTGGAGTCTGAGAAGGGTTTGTCCCAAGCCACGGTTCGTCTTGTTAAGAACTAGTTTATTGGTAAAGTACCTGTCTAGCACGTGTCCTAAGAGAAAGTAGATAAGGTTTCCTACAGCACTAGGAAGAACTTCTGCACCAGAAGTACTGCATACTAAAATATTCCATTAAGAAAGGGAGAAGGCCAGTGAGTGCAGGGTGCCAGGAGACGCGCACAGGACAGAAGCCACACAATGCATGGGAAGCCAAGCTGCAGGACTTGGGAGCTGGGTGCCCCAAGACTACAGTGACCCAAGATAGCTTCTCAGTAGAGGGGAAGGGACTCCTCTCCAGTTCTCGCCTCCCCCTCCACTTGCATGAAACCCAGACCCTTTAAGACAAGGCAGAAGGGCCCCAGTGCCCTGCCCCCGCCCCACATAGAGAAAACCAAGCAAGAAGAAACAAATCAAAGAGTCCAGGAGTCTGGCAAGGCCTTGGGACGTTTGCCTCGACAGGGCAACAGCATTTACCAGAGCTCACATCATCCATCACTTGAGCCCAGTCATTTAGATCCTGGGCATTTGATTAAACTAATACAGGCGGCTGGGGCGAGGCATGGCTGGGCGCTTCCTACACTCGCCTACAAATTAGACCGTCACACACAATCCGATTACCTTGACTGCCACATTTATCTCGAGAGAGGGGCCATCCATCACTCCCCAGCAGCTGGCTCTGCCCGCCCCACGTTAGTTCCGTTGGAAGGGAATCAAGTTTGCCCCAAGTTTCACCAAGTGATGACCACTCATTCAGTCCACCAGCCACTCAACACGTACTTGCCCCAAGTACCCAGTCAGAACTTGTGGAAAGGGAGGCACCTTGCTGGGCACATCACATCAGCCACAGCTGTATCCCGACTCCTCTCATCCAGCTGCGACCCTGCTCTTTGATATCACACCTCTCTTCGATATCACACCTGTGAGGCGGGGTGATTCTGTGGCAGAATTTCTGCATAGATGGAAATATTTTAGATTCATGCTGCCTACCCCAGAGCCAGGAGCCACATGTGGCCATCGAGCACTTGACCCACAGCTGGTGTAACTCAGGAGCTGAGTTTCAATTTCATTTAACTTTAATTCATTAAATTTAAGTGTCGATGCCACATGGGGCTCCTGTGTTGAACAGCACAGATCCGGGGCACAGCTGGGCCCTGACACATGCCCCACCAAGGGCAGATCTGTCCCTTCTGGCTTCTGAGACCAAGGAGGATAGCGGCAGTTACCTGAAGAGCCCTGGGTGACAGTGTATCACCTCTTTGGTCTCACAGTCCTGCAAGGCAGGCACATTTCCAGTTTTAAAGTAAAAGAAGCTGTAAGGTTAAAAGATGGCATGAGCCAGAAGGTGACAGAGGTGGGGCCTGAGCCCAGGTCTCCTTGGCTTTGAACCCCATCTTTGCACTGGACACCTGGCTCCCCAGCAGACAGACAGCAAAGCAAGGCCCCAGGGAGGGGCGGGCGGGGGCAGGTGCGCTGGGCGGGACCAGCGGCTTCTTCCCTGGCTATCATCATGGTCTACAGGGCTCAAAACTGCCAGCTCCTCCTCTAGACTCCAGGGCTGAGAAGGTGGGTGCCAGGCTCAGGATCCACTCAGAGCCTGGCCCTGCCCTGCCTGGCCTAACCCACCCCTGCAGGCCCAGCCAGGATGACACTGAAGCTGCTCAAAGCTCAAGGCAGAGCAGAAGCAGCGGCTGGTATCTGTGGCTCTCAGTATACCAGCTCTAGATGGGATCCTGTCCTAAGACATCTGCAGAGTAATTGAGGTATCCTGAAAGGGGCCGCAGCAGCAAGCTCAGAGATACAGACTCCCTCCTGCTTTCCAGGGTGCCACTGAGCACTGCTCAGGAGTCGGGCAGATGGACATGGGTTCGAATCAGATGGATTCGAGCAGATGGATATGGGCTCTGTGTCCAGGAATCCAGGGTGCTGGGGAACTCTGGTTCCCATTCTACCCGAGACCCCAGCTGTCCCCTTATAGTGCCACAGCAGGATGAGAAGAGCTGACACATGAACAGGACGCATGTGGAAGGACCCTGAAGTCTCAAGGCCGGCCAGACCCCAGGAGAGGCCCCCGTGTGCCCTGCGTGCGTTTGGGGACCCAGCATCTAGGAGCAGGCCCGCAGGCAGCAGCCTGAGGGCCCCCAAGAGTGGCCACTCTGTCCCACAGGTGGGCTGCTGCCAGCTCCGGCTGGGCTGGCCGGCTGGAAGGATCCGGGGGACACACTGAGTGGCGGGAGGGAGGGCCTGTCCTGGATGGAATATGGAAGGTGCCACAGGGGTGCCAGGCCAGAAGAGCTGGGTTGGATGAGGTGACCTAGAAGAGCCAGAGGTGAGAAGAGTGGGATTACCAAGGAGCTGAGGTAGCTCCCCAGGATACCCCATCTGTCTGATTCACCCCTCTCCACCGTCCCAATTTGAAGGCACTTAGCCACTCACACATTAGTATAAATGAGTTTATAACAAACTGTGCCAAGACCGGCAAGAAGTAACCGACAGGAAAAGGACAGAGTGGGGGAAGGTGGCAGGCAGCTCTTCCCAGCGAGCCACCTCCCCAGTGCCACGGAAGGCAGCCACAAGCTTCCCAATGGGGACTCTCTGCCGCCAGGACCACTAGCTTCTCCCCACCCTTCCCAAATGCCAAAACACCAACACTCCTTTGTTGCCACTTAAACCAATTTGGGGGTAATTCCGCAGGCAATTGTCTTCCGATTTACAATGCGGCTCTGTGATTGCATCCAGGCTGATGGTTCAGGCTGTAATTGTATGGTAATCACTTCTGTTTATGATCGATGCGGAAATCACCATTGTTTTCCAGCAGGCTTGTTAAATCAAAGAAGCGCAGGGGTGGGGAGGGAGGGTCTATTTCTGTGAGTTGGAGCCCCGGGAAAATGAAATTAGGCAGAGCAACCCGATGTGGGGGAGGTGGCTCCAAAGCACCTTCCGTAGCCTGGAAGCAGAGTCGGAGACAGACAGGGAAGCAGGCAGAGAAACAAACAGGGAGGGGCACAGGGATGCCAGGGACTAGATGGCTTGGGACAGAGATGGTCAGAAACTCGTGTACACAGAAAGACCCTCATGGACCGCCCCACCCCTACTTACACGCAAAGAAGCTGAGATGGAGGCACACTTGGGGGACTTCTGCTTAGCACCCCCACCTGCCAGCCCTGCCCTCATCCGTTCCTACAGAGAGCTGGGGACAACAAGGCGCCAGGTGGCAGGCTGGGCACAAGCCACCCCTCAGGGTTGCAGCCCCAGCACCTTCCCACCTGGGACCCGCCTGCCTCCTCCTTGCCCTGCCCTGAAGCCGCCTACCTGCCGCCTGCAAACTGGGTGGCAGATGGCACTTGGGGGCCCAGGTGGCAGGAGCAGGGAAGGGTTGTGAGCTGAGCTGCTGCTTCGGGGAGTGAGGGGAGCTGCCCACCTGGCAGGCAGAAACCTGAACCTCCCAGAGGCTGTAGGGAACAGGCCTGGGCCAGGTGGGGGGCAGCGCCTTCCAGGGCAGCAGGGGCACGGCGCGGCCTCACAGGCTGGAGGCCACCCGAGGGCGCGGCCGCACCAGCTGTCCTGGGCTACCCCCACACACCGAGAGGTCACAGGCTGAACCTGGCTCTGAGGCATATGTTTGAAGGGGACATTGAGCAGTGCGCTGGAAACCAGAATCCTGGTAACAGTGTCAGGTGTTCGGTTTCCAAAGCCAACAAGGCTCACTGCCCTTGCCTCGCCTCTGCCAGCTCTCCTCCCACTGCCCTGCCCCTCTTCCACCCAGTTACACTGCCCTTCTTGCTTCACAGCTCTGCCAACCTCCCCTGGGGGCTCCCCGACCCACTGGACCCCTGGCTCCCAATGTGGTGCTGAACTTGGCCACCCCGGCAGCCAGGCTTGGGACAATGGCCTCAGCCTGCCCCTTGCACTTTTTTTTTTTTTAAGATGGGGGTCTTGCTATGTACTATGTACCCACGCTGGCCTTGAGCTCACGGTCCTCTTGGCAACCTCCCGAGAGCCGGGATTACAGGTGAAACCGCACCAATGGCCCACCCCTTGAACGTCCAGGAGAGGACTGTCCCCCGGGCCCTTCAGACACTTCTAGGGCTCAGGCCTTGAATGCACCCCAGCCTGGCCCTCAAAGAGGCCACGCCCTGTCATGCTGGGCCCGAGCTGGGGCGCCCCTGGCTGCCTAATTAGGGGCTCAGCAGGGCATGCCAGAAAGCGCTGGAAAACCTTGAAGTGGAACAATCGCTCCTAATTGGACTTCTAGGATTCATCTTAAGAAAACAGACTACTCCCCCCCAGGGACTTGGTTTCTGAAGTATATACAAACAAGTGATAGTTATTCCACATTAAAAACAAAGTTGGTGAAAAATGAGAATTTAAGTCATAATTAAATTTCCTAAACGGAGAGGGAAAACCCAAGGGTGGGGGTGCATGTGTGAGCGTGTGTGAGCGTGTGTGAGCGTGTGTGTGTGTGTGTGTGTGAGCGTGTGTGTGTGTGAGCGCGCAGATGTGTGTATAGGTGTGCAGGTCTCAGTGCCCACACAGAATGTGCCGGATGCCAAGTTCATGGCTATCTTTTGGGGTCACAGGGCCATCCTTCTGCTTGAGGGCTCCGAACTGAGGCCTGGACGCAAGCGGGGATCCTGTTGCCTGCACCCTGAACTCCTTCAAACCCTGCTGGAAAGTGAAGATGGGCCCGGTGGGATTGCAGAGTGCCGAAGGCTCGGTCTCTAGAGCCAGGTGCTACAGCCAGGCCTTCGGTCCACCCAGGCCCCGGGTCCCCTGTCTGCCTGCTGGACATCACAAAAACACCTCCCCTTCCAGTGTACCAGAGACAGGGAAGAGATTCTGGACCCTAAAGAGCTTCAGAAACCTCCAACACGTTCAGTTCTGCTCCAATTTGTCACTACAGGTTTCAGAAGCGGCCCATGACCTCTGACCTTGGTGCTTTGCACTCTGGAGCAAACATGGGGTTCTGGCTCTTGGGTTTAAGGTACGGCTGTGTGCGTGTTTTCCCTCCCTGCACCCCTGAAGGGCAGAATAGCTAGGGTGAGCTCGCAGAGTGGACAGAGGCTGGGCCAGCTGGAGAGGAAGCCAGGCCACCAAGAGACCCAAGCTTTCCTGAGTCCATCTACGCTGGTACTAAACAAGATAGAAACTGACAAGCCCATTTCTCGATGGGGAAAACAAGGCCTCAGAGACGTGAGGGAATTTTTGTCTGGAGTGGACAGCAGGTGCCACAAAAACAACCTGAACACTTCTCCCTGCGGGTAGCTTTGAGCAAATCTACCACATTCTTTGGTTACCCCGAGACAGACAAGAGGAAGCTGCGGACACCAAGGCAGACTTCCCCAAGGAGCCACAGGCACCTTCTCCTGAAGGCCCAGGAGGGCCCGTGTCTTCCCCAGCACAAGGTGGGCTCCCTAGGCCCCCTCTACTCCTAGAGTCAGCTCTGGCTTCTTAGGCCCCTTCCTCAGTCCCTCGGGCAGAGTCGCAGGCCTACGCTCCTGAGTGGGCTGGGACCTGCCTGCCCCAGAGAAGAGCAGCACCCTGCCCCTCCGACCACCCTAACACAACAACGACTAATGTCTGTGCACCGCATTCTTTGTGCTGGGCTTGCGAACCTCCTGGGTCCCCTGATGATCCTGAGGTTGCTGCTATTCCCAGAGCTTTGGTAATGGGTCTGAGGTCACACAGCTGGTATGTGGAGGGGTACTTGCAAGCCCCAAAGGGATCAGGATGTCTGCACTCAGACGCCCATGTGTCATCTTGCTCCTCACATGCCCCTCCCATGTTGTAAACATGCCACCGACACCCCGTGTGTCCGTTAAGCCTGCACCACTCACACTCTCATCTGACAATGACTCAGTGTGGAAGTATCCTTTGCACACTGACGTGGGCACACACACATTCCACTGCAGGTGTGTAAGGTACATGGGAGATGTGAACCCCGTGGAACATCTGCAAGCCATCTACCTCATCTTCAGCACACATCCCCTGCCATGGGCCCCGCCGACTTCACCCACAGATAGGGGGAAGGCCCTGCACACCCAGCATCTGCCTGCTGTCTTCATGCTGGGTCTTTAAACTCCCAGACGGCAGACCCACCTACAACCTGTTCTTTTGTCTATTCACTCATTCAAAAGCATACTAGTGTGCGCATTTTGTCCACTCGGATGCTGCACACACAAACTCCAGCCATAGCTATGAAGCTCAAATGTAATATCCGTGCACAAACCCATGGGCATACAGAGCACTGCGGCAATGGTGCAGGGTACCTGGGTGTCGCAGGTGTGTCTGTCTGTACAAGCACAGGCAGCGAGGGTGTGCACTCAAAGTCCTCAGTAGGACCCTGCATGCTGACACTCTGGGCAGTACATGATGGCTGTTGTGGTGACAACAGATCTGTGGGTGAGGGTGGCCCATTTTGCAGAGAAGGCCGATGAGTGTACTGCTGGATTAGAGATGCAAATCTAATGCTCAAGGCCTCCTGGGGAGGGTGACAGCAAAGGCTTCAGGTAGCAGGTGCCCAAGACCAGGGAGGCGTCCAAGGAAGCTGGTCTGGCCTGGCCCTCCCAGAGGCTAGACTCCATTTAGGTAAGAACTCATGGGGTACCACTGGACATGGGGGGGACTCTGCAATATGGCAAGAAGTCCTGGGGCACAAATCTCCATCCCAGAGGCTGTCACCTGAGAAGGCTTTTATCCAGGTCACTGAAGGTATTTCTGGAGAAAGCCCGCCACCAAGCAAAGCTCTGAGAGGATTATACCCTACTCGCTCTGCTCGAAGCTGCAGAAGCTTAATTCCAGGCCGGGTGGGTGGGCGGGCTGTGGGTTACCCTGCCAGGAAGAGGCTGCCAACACCCTGGGAGCCAAAGTCACCTGGGGCAGAAAGAAGGGAAGACATCCCATGCCTTCGCTGTTCCCCTTGTCCTGGTGTGACTCTGGGAGCCCCCTGGGGTCACCAGAGACCCAGTGGTCAGAACTGTGCTGGGTCCAGTGGCGGGTAGTGGGTTTCTCTACCAGGGATCCCTGTGACTGCCTGGGAGCTTCGGGGGCCTGTTGTCACCAAATACAAAGCAGACACACCTGAGCGTTACACAGGTTGTCCCCAGTGCCCTGCAGAGAGGCTGCAAGCCCTTCCTTAGTGCACCAAGGGAGCCCTGAGCTCTGGGGGCTCATTGCACAAGTTCCCAGAAGGAGGCATTCCGCACCTTCCCCCAGTTCTGTGCTCCGACTGGGTGAGGCACCACTCAGACAGCCAGGGGTGGTTAAGGGCCCTCTTCTATCCCGGGAGTTGGGGAAGCAGGAGGATGGAGGGTCCTCGGCGGGGCAGGCCTGGCACAAACACACAGGGCCCTGCCAAATGACAGTAGGATCCTGTGCCAATACCAGGTGACTTCCAGGGTCCAGGGAGAAGACGCCCAGCTTGGTCGCCAGGGGAAACGAAAGCAGGTATATGGGCACCGACCTCACACACTTCCTCCTGAGCCAGACACGGGCTGAGATCTCCTGGGTAGCCACAGGCAGCTTTGCACAAACACGCTCATGCTCCCTCTCTCGGGGCATTCAGGCCCCCATGTGACAGCGGTCACTCAGGAGGGAGGGACATGCATCCGTAGGACACGGCGAAGGCTCTGGTCACAAGGTACACTGTGGAGGTAGGCAGGACCGTCTGACAGGAGGAAACTGAGGCCCAAGAGGAGGAGCAGGGGAGCCAGGTCGAGAGAAAGCCCCGCCTCTCAGGCTTGGGAACTGAGAAGAACCAAAAGCCCAACTGGTCTGGGACACCATCGAGGGATGAAATCAACCCAATGGGAACGAAGCCGCCACTCACCCGGCAAGCCCAGGTGCCAGACACAGAACTAGGCCTGGCAGCTGCCGCACACACGCCCCCACAGCGGCCCTGCCAGGTGGGGGCTGGTGGCTGTTTTATTGATTAGGAAACAGAGGCTTGGAGAAGTGAAGTGACTTACCCAAAGTCACCGGGAAATGACAGATGTGGGTTTCAGAATTACTCTCTCACATTAACTGGGGAGGACTCTGGGTGGCCCCATTTCGAGAACCCTGCATGGGGGGTAGCTGGGGAAGGGAGGTCCTGCAGGCCTGGTGCCCAGCAGACAGGGTGGGACAGGGATATCAGGTGCCCTGCAGATCCTGCCTCGTCTAAAACTGTGGGGACAGAGCTGCGGGCTCCCTTAGAAACGCAGCCTGGGACTGTCCAACCAGCCTCCTGACCCTCCAGCATGGCAGCCACCAGTCTCATGGAGCCACTGAGACCTTGAAAGGTGGCCAGCACAACTGAGGAACTGAAAAACTCATTTATTTTTACCTAACATGCATTGAAATAGTCGCATGTAGCTAGTGGCTGCTGTATGGGATAGCACAGAAATCCAATTCTGTTCTTTAGAGAGGGGGCGACCAAGAAAGGCAGAGATTCCCCGGCCGGTGCACAACCAACCTTGGACCCAGAGCTCCTCATTTTCTTCTGGGGTGACCACTTTTGCCAGGGGAAGGGGTCCTGTGCCAGGCGTTTGTGGAACACCCAGCACTGATGTACGCTGTGGATAGCCTGGCCCTCAACGTACAGTCTAGCAGGGCTGTCATCCAGGTGGGCAAGTGGCCGCTGGAAATGTACTGACATGCAGTTGTGGGACACCGAGAGGGACTTAAGGATGGCCGGGGGACAGTGTCTATGTGGGTTGGGGGACCAGGGATGGCTTCCTGGGCAGCGAACACCATCGGATAGAGAGGAGATGGAAGGGTCCTGCCCTGATCCGATCACACTTACCGAGATGTCACAGAATGTCCCATGGACATGTACACTTAAAAAAGAAAGAAACAGGGGCCGCCGGGCTGCTTCTTCCTTCCTCTCTGAAACACCCCACCCCAGTTTCCACAGTCCTCCCACCCACACAGAGGGGCCGCAGCAGACCTTGCTACATTTTCTGTGCACACTGTACCCGCCAATCACATCAGGAACTTGGGGACCGAGAGGCTGTATCAAGTCACCAGCTGACTCAGGCTCTGCCCAGGGGACGGGGTTAGACACCAGGGCACGGACAGGCCAGAGGCTGCTCCCTCTCTCTGGTCCCCTCCAGCCCCAGCCCCAGCCCCAGGGAAATGCTCACAGTGATTTAAAACCTCCTGGGCCAGCTCTAAGCCCCCCAGGGACTGTTTGTCCCTAAACAGGACTGGCTCTCTTTTTCTCGGGGACAGCACCAGGGCTGGGAGGTCTGGACAAGTTCCACTGATTCCCCGGAGCTCCTCAGAAGGCAGAGCTGGCTGCCCTCGCCCCCCACCACGGGCAACTGCAAAACAGGAACCCTGCAACCAGAGGAGACTTTCCACTGCGTCAGCAGACAGGGACGTTCCCGCAGCAGGACATCAACCTCCCCCTGCCATGCACAGACTCCAGCCCTGCTCCTGGAAGCCACAGGCGTCCCAGGGGCCTCTGAGGCTCCAAAGCCTTCCATGGCTCCCCACTGCCTTGGGATAGAATCTGTGTTCTGGGCCGAGATTTCAGCAGCGGCCCTACTTAACCTCAGTTGGAGGGTCTGACCACTTAGCCCCCTTGTCACTGCCTTACCCCTTCTGGATCTCAAGCCTGCACGGTCTGCGTGGCCACTGTCTTCCCATCTGACATTCATCGCCCTTTGTACCCAAGACCCAACTCCCACTGATTTCTGGGAGGAGCTGCAGGATGTTCCAGCCCTAAAGTCGCCCTTTTCCCCAGACCAAGACCTCTACTGCACCTTTGGGTTTCCCACGGCACCTCTGGACGCTGATGGGGACACCCAGCCCATCAGTGAGGGGTGGTGGGTGAAGTCCTGGGTGGACTCTGTCTCACACAGACGACACAAAGGGACGAGACAGCAACACCCTCAGTACAGAGATGAGCACCCTGGGGACCCCGAGGGGAAGTGAGCTGCCAAAAGTCACATGCTTACTTGGCACCAGCCCCTAGATATGATGATCGCTTGAGGGCCAGGCCCGAGAACCATGCTTCCCGAACAGTATGAAGGTTTGTGGGGAGTTTTACAACTCTCTGGCTTAGTCGCCTGTTCCTCATTCACCAAACACCCATGAAGCACCCACTGCTGCCCCGGGCAGGTGCCAGGCCTGGCCTAACTCTATGGGGAGGTGGCAGAGAGCCCAGCAGGGTGGTGGAAGCTGAGGGAATACCCCGGGGAAGCTGTCACAGCTGGCTCCAGGCAGAAGTCGGGCCCGCGGCTGGGGCTACCCAGAGAGGAAGTCCACACTCCCTGATCCTGGGGGACAGGAGCAGTGGGCCAGCCCTGGGGTCCTAATGCTCTGGGAGGCACAAGGTTTGGCTCCGTGAGTCACTTTTGGAAGGGCCCAGGGCCTGAGGAACTAGGGTACGGTGGGCACCTCCAGAAGGCCTTCCCTGGCTCCAGGGAAGGGTTCAGGGTCCCTGGCAGCCCCTCCTGTCCCTCAAACTCCCCTGGATGGATTATGACGACTCCCTTTCAGGGGTCCTTCACTGGTAGGGGAGGCGGCACCTCGTGACAAGGGGAGAAGGCCCTTGGCAAACCATGCTTGCTCAGCTGGAGCAGAAAAGCAGCAGCAGCGCCTGGCTGAATCACAAGCCTCAGCTCCAATGGGAATTGGTGCCATCTAGTCCTGCTACCCTGGTGTGTGACCTTGGGGCACCTGTCCCTTCACCCTCTGTGCTGTGGGCTGGCCATCCTTCCCTGCCTATGGCACTGTGGGGAGCCCCCTGAGAAGGTGGATGTGCCTGGGTGGGGGCGGGGGTTGTTTTTCCCTGAGTTGGCTCCCTCGAGAGCGGCGGCTGCTTGGCAGTCCCTGGGAGAGTTTCCTGTAGCAGCTGAGGCTGCTGGGGGGTGTGAGGGCAAGCACGGCCCAGCAGATGCCCCATGGTAACGAGGGGCAGTGGGCATGAGCAAGATGAGAGCAAGGGGCATTTTATACCACTTGACGTAAGTCCAGAAAGCCTTGTCCCTCTTGGACGTGGGCTGGCAGTCCCCTCTCTGGGGTGGTGGCGAGCACCTGGGCAATGCGCCCACTGGTGAGCTCCTCCCCATGGAGAGGTAGACCTCTCCTGAGGAACCAGAGCCACATCCATCAAGGTAAACACCTCCTTTGCCTGGAGTGCCTCTCGCTCGCTCTTTCCAGCTTTGCCAGCTCAGAACTGTCTGTTCCCGAGGACCGGGCCGGGCTGGCTCTCCAACCAGATCGATGGATGACTTCGCAGAGACCGATGCCTACCGGCACCAAGGCTGTCCTCAGGGAGGTCTGAAGCTGTGCTGGGGACCACTGCCCACCTGTGCCCCCTGGCTTACCTCTGTGGGTGGCAGGGCGCTGGCTGAGCACTGGAGACCCAGGACTCAGTCAATCTCTCACTAAGTAGGAAAACAGAACCTCAGCTTTCCCCTATGTGAAATGGGAACATCTGGCTGGTACATGCCTCCCACAACATGCTAAGGACACAGAGGGTCTCTCTCGCTGCCTAGCCCTGCAGGTCACACTGTGGGCTGGGGTCTTTCCCTCACCTCTGTCCTAAATCTCCACCCTTCTAGGCCAGAGCTGTCCTGGGGGACTTCCTACCATGATGGAAATGTCTTATAATCTGACCTGCTCAGGAAAGTAGCAACGAGCCTCCCGCGTGTAGCGAATGCCAACAAGCTTCTGAACTTTTACTCTGAATTAATTTAAATGTACAGGCAGCCACACAGAGCAATCGGCTACCACATTAGATAGTAGCTTTAGACCCAGCCCTGCCATCCCTTACTCCTTAGCAGTGAGTCACAGACTCCTTAAGGAAGCCCAGGGGGCAAAACTCTGGCCGAAGAGCCACAGGATCATCTCTCTGGTCTCTCAGCCTTTCTGTCTGACTGGCTGACCTCAGACAAGGAACTCAGAGTTTCTGGGGACTGAACATGGGCTGGGTGCTCAGCAGAAGCTCCTCCAAGGCTGACGCAGATCCGGAAATGCTCTTTCAACCCACTGTCAGCTCCCACGAGAACAGGGACACAGTCCCAGGCCAGCTTCTGCCCGTGCAATCGCTAAGAGTCACTGAGCGCCCAGCACCAGGTGCCATGGCAGGCACTGGGGTATGCAGTGATGAGTAACACGCAGCCCCTGCCCCAGAGCTACACCTGGCTTCCTCCATCCCCTCCTGGGTGGTCTCCAGCACATAGGCTTTCCCACCCGAAACCAGGGACTACAAGTCCTTGGGTGCATAAGGATGTGATGGGGCTCTGGGCAAAGGCAGGGCTAGGCAGGGCTGTGCAGGGGTGTGGGAACTGTATAGGAAGCATGTCTCAAACTCTGTGCAGGCTGCTGCTTCCGGTAAAGACCCAGACTCTCACCAAAGCATTGCTGTTCGGTGGTTTCTCACTAAGGAAGTTCGGGGTAAAAATAGCTCAGAAGGGACTTGAATCCAGCTAGTTACAGGGTAGTCACTGCCTGGGTAATTCACAAAAAAGGGGAACAGGCTTATCAGTGGCTCTATGGCCCCCAAAACTCATCTCCCTCCACGGCATGGGGCCTTCTGCTCTGTAGTGGATGGGAGAGCAGCTTCAAGCCCAGAACCCCAGAAGTGGAGGAGCCTGAATCCTTACACACTAACTGGGGTCGCGCTGATTTCCAGGTGGCACGGCCTTGTTCACTTCAATTCAATCCTCGGCCGGATTTCCAGCTACTCTGTGACTCACTCTCAAGGCTGGGCCATTGAGAAGCACCCTGGCACCGGCTCCTTGTCTGCTGCCTCACAAAACCTCCCTGATGGAAGAGCCACGAGCCTGCTCAGAGCCCGCCTGGCAGTCCGGCCCTACCGTCAAGGGCAGGGCACCTGGGCCCCCACTCTAAGGATGATGAGGGCCCTAGTGTACCACAGCCGGCTCCCACTTAAACCCAGGAACTGGGACCAGGGGCCTGCTCACCAACACAACACCAAAGCCACATGTGGAGGGCAGCTGGCGTCTGCCCTTTAATTCCCGGCAGTGTGGGGGAAACCCTCTTCCAAGGTTTTCTGCAGGATGCTCAGAGCCTCTCCTCCTCCCGCTTCCCAGTACACACTTGTCAGGAGCCTGATCTGAACCCACCACCTCTGGGAAGGGTGCCCTGCCGCACCGGTGGCTCCAGCAGCGCCCGTGGGGGTCTCTGGGTGCCTGCAGTACCGGGGCTGCATTCTGACAAAGGAGCAGCCTTTAAGTTAAGACCTCCAGCCTCTGCCTCCACCAAAGGCTTCCTGGCTAATTCTTGTTTCTGCAAAGGACAGAGCCTTGTAAAATGTCTGCTGGAGAGCCAACGCTTCACCTTTGGGGGAGTGGGGAATGGGGAGCGCCTGTCCCCGGGCGCGAGGAGAAAGGACGGTCCCCCAGCGTGGACGCACAAAATGGGCCCGGTACACGCCGGTGCCACTCTCACGGCCAAGCCTCAGGCTGACACCATGCAGCACACGGCGCTACCCACAATGCACTGGCCCTCCTCTGTCACATACAGGCACGCACACTCGCCCCCGCGCCCGAGGGAGCCCGGCCCGGCCCGCGGGCGCCCTGGCGCCGACCCCTTCGGCCTTGCACTCACCTAGAAGTTGCACCGGCCGCCGTCCCGCCCTGGCGCCCGTGGAGTCTGGGGCCCGGCTCGCGGCGGCCGCGGCAAGCGACTCCGGGCAGGGTTCAGCCCGCGCCGAACAAAGGCTGCGCGCAGGCAGCGGGCGCCGCCTGCATCCCCGCTTCGCGCCCCGGCGGCGGCGGCGGCGGCGACGCGGGGGCCCGGGAGGCTCCGGCGCCCGCTCGCTCCGCGCTGCCCGCTCCGAGGGCGCCCCGGCTCCCGCGCTCCCGCTCGCTGCCGCCCGCCACCGCCGCCGCCGTCCGGCTACCGCACCGCACACATCAATTATTCATCGCCCGTCTCCAGCTTCCCGGGCGAAGCCAATCACAGGCGGAGGCTCCGCTAATGGGGCCGCCGCCGAGGAGGCAGCCAGCCGCGCGCCCGGGCGCAAGCGACAGCCCTCCAGGGACGGGGATGGGCCGGGGGCGCGCGGAGGGCGGGGGCGCACGGGGCGCGCCTGCGAAACTTCCCAAGGCCCGGGGCCCCGCGGGCGTGACCACCCACCCGCTGTGCGCCCGCCTGGGGCTGGGGGCTCGGGGGAAGCCGGGCGCGTCGCGGGGGGGAGGGGAGGCAGGAGGAGGAGGAGGAGCGCGGGAGGAAGATGAAAGGCGAGCAGACCTGCCTCGGCGTCTCCAGGGAGCCCCGGCTCGCGCGCGCCCTCCCCGCCCCGCAGCCTCGCCGCCCGCACCCCCGCCTCCCAGCCCGCCGCCCGCACTCACTCGCGCGCGCGGACCGCCAGCCCAGCCACTTCGCTGCGCGGAAGCGCGGGCGAGCGAGGATCGCAAGCAGCTCACATTTCAAACTTGCAGGCAGGGGTGGTGCCGGTGCACGCCGCCGCCGCCGAGCGAAGGCACGACCCGACGAGCGGCGCTCCAACCTCCGGGCGGGGGCGGCTACTAGGCCCCTTCCCTCCCCCGCCGAGGCAATTAATTGCCAGCGCCACTTGTACGAGTGGGGCTCCCGGAGCGCTGTCGCCCGAGGGGGCCGCCGGGAAGGCGCAGGCGGTGGTGGATGACTTCGGGTGTCTCCCGCCCCCGGGCGGGCGAGTCTTCCCAAGGGGTCATGCTAATGAGGGTCCCGGGCGGGGCGGGGGTGGAGAGAGCGGGCCCGGAGGCGGTCTCGGCCGGGGGAGGGGCGGGGCAGGCTAGGGACGTCCGATGAAACCCAGGTCGGTTTAGAGGATTTTCGAAGCGGGTTAGGGGGTGGGGAAGCTCAGCAGCCTGGCATTTTACTTCCCTGGCACTGGGGCCCCTGTCACCTCTGGGATTCCCCGAGCGCGGGGCCCAGGACAGGGTGAACGCGCGCACGTACACTCAGGCTCCCCGACTTCGGGGAGTTCCTGTGAGCTGCAGCCCGAGGCGCGAGGGAAGCTGGGGGCGGCTGCTGCGCGCGGCCCCGCCCCGCTCCGGGAGCTGCCGCCTTCCTGACATTGCATCCTGCAGTAGCCGCGGCCTCTTCCTTCCAGCCTGTCAGGCGCAAGGGCTCCAAGCTTTGAGCTGAGCTAGCCAGCTCCGCACCGCGCTGCCCCGCGGACAGGCCGGAAAGCTCACTCGCTTCTCCGTCCAAAGAGCCAGCGATCCTCTCTTCGGCGAACACTTACCACCTCCCTCACCCCCTGGGGAGAAACTTATTTTATAGCCCCTTCCACCCTCCGGTGAAAGTTGGTTGAATGGGGACCTAACTGCCCCCAACAATTAGGAAGGTGAGACTCCATCCTTCATCCTCAAAGAAAGGTAGCCAAGACCGTCTTTCAGACCTCAGTGCTGGGCGGCTATGCACTGCTCTGCTGCCAGCCAGCACCAGGAGGTGACAGGTTCACCTGCTTTTGAGGTCGCTGCTCCTGATTTCGTTCCCCTTTCCAGTTTGAGCCGCTGGTTTGCCCCTAAACCTTCCTGTCTGTCCGGCTGCCCGCCCTGGAAGTGGCTGAGACAAATCACTTATCTAGAAATTATGTTCTTGCTCCTTGTTTGACATAAATCGTTAGCAGACTCTAATCCCACCCACTGCCACTTGAAATATCACTTTGGGGATGGCATTTGAAATGCAGTTGTCACAGGCTTTCCCTCTGCGGAGCTGGTTAAGTGGATTAATTCATACTTCATAACTTGCTGCCTTTTGGACAAGAACTAGCTTCCTGGGAGTGAGATTAATTGGCATTCCCTTCCAACAGGGCCGGCCCCAGGGCAGCCAGGGCAAGGACGTCCCTGCTCTTCAGGCCCTGCCCACTCTGATTTCCTCCTGAACTGGTTACAATGGCTTCTCTGGGGATAGGCTTTTGCTCACTGAGACATTTGTGACTCCAAGCAGCCCCACAAGGGAGCTGGGACCCCAAGGGGCCAGAGGAAGACTCTCCCGCCTTTCCCACTACAAACCCTCCGGGACCACTGACTTACCCTGAACGCAGGCAGGACCATATACTCTTCTGGCCCATGTTTCAGAAGAAAATACTGAGATGGATTGTCTGTAAGACCTGGTTTATGTTAACCCGGTTTTAACACAATGCCAGGGCTGGGGCCTCAATTTTCCAAAATCCAAACAACTAAACCTTCAAATAACCAGATCACCCCACCCTCCCTCTTCCTCCCCTCCCAAAGTTCTGTCCAATGACAACTGACAATTTTAATCTGGCCTTTAGCACCTTCTCAACTATCAAAGAGGATTTCTGGGTTCCTTCTTCAGTTACTCTGTATATGTTGGTACCATGAAGCCACAACGCACGCTGAGCTCAGAAAAACTGCTCTTGTAGGTTGAGCAAGAATTTGGACTGATATTGAGCAGAATTTACACTGCAGGGATACAGACCTGTTGACACTGCCCAGGAAACTTTAATATGAGTTACCCCAGGAACCCACCAGGAGAGAAGCCCTGGATGGGGTGAAGCCTGAGAAAAGACTACGTAGTAGTTTAATAATTTCCCCAGGTAGCCACCATCCCAGCACTTGATCGGTATACTTTTTTTTTTTTTTTTTTTTTGGTGCTGGGGATTGAACTCAGTCGTTAGAGTGCTTGCCTAGCAAGCACAAGGCCCTGAGTTCAATCCCCAGTCAATCCCAGCACTTGAGAGGCTGAGGCAGAAGGATCCTGTGAGTTCAGGACAGTCTGGGCTACACAGTGAGTTCAAGGCCAGCTTGAAACACACAGTGAGACGCAGTCTCAAAAGGAAAAACAAAAAAAGAATTTCCCCAGGTATGTCCCCCACCCCAAAGTAAATCTGCACTGTTCACCAGCAGATTTACATAATTAGGGAAACAAATTGTTTCAAGCACCCACTCAGCAGTCCACACTGGAGGCCTCTCCGCCCAAACTAGGCCCTTTCACATGCTAATTTCAGAGCCTGCTCCTGAGTCCACTTGGTCATTAGCAAGCTCTTTTTAGTACTGTGCGCCTGGAGTGTGCAGAAACCGGGGCACTCCACCCAGTGCCTGTTTCAGAAGGCCGTCTCCCACTTGGTCCAAGTTCCAACTCCACTTCTCCAGCTTCCGAAGCTGTGCTCAAAAGCCGGGGCCGGCACAGCCGCACCTCCCCGGGGCTCGCCTTGATAAGGTTCTACAGCAAAGAGGCCGCAGACAAAGGCGCGGTGCGCCTCGGCGCGCAGACGCTCGGCGAGCTCTCCGAGTGACCTCGGCGAGGGGGGCGGCCCCGGGGGAATGACTTGGGAGGGAGAAGAAGAAAGGGCGAGCTGCAGCCCGGCGCTGCGGCTCCTTGATGAATGCCCGCCAGCGCTCAGGAGGCCCGACGCGGGATCAATAGCGGTGGCTTTTCTCCGGGTGTTTGAACTCCTCCCGCCGTGGGCCCTGGTGAGGAGGAGCCGCCAATAAATCACGGAGCTGCAGCCGGGGAGACCGGGCGGCGGCGCGCTGGGAGAGAGGATGCTGCGGGGCCTCTCAGGCGGAACCCACCTCTGCGGGACCAGCCAGCAGGCCATGGGGGCAGGAGGCCCAGGGGAAGGGCCTCCTCCGGGGCTCCCTAGCTCCTCGACGCAGAGAGGGGCCTCCTGGAGCTTGTCCAAGCCCAGGGCAGAAGGGGAAAGGAGCCAAGTCACCTACCTGGGATGTAGGTCACCCAGGGGTCAAATGTGGCTGGCTTCAGGCCGGGTGGCCTCCTGCATAAGGTTTTGTGTAGTGGGAGGCCCAGGGGCTGAGAGGCCACTCAGAAGAAAGAAAGAAGGATCAGGGCACAAAAGCCAAGTTCCCTGTGACCTGGAGAGGCACCGAGTCCTCCTCAGGCAGGGCTGCTGACTCAGCGGACCTGAACGAGGATCCGAATGATTGGCAATGGCACCCATGCGGGCTCCTGCACTCAGAGGGAGGGCAAGGTGGATAGGGAGACCCCAGATGGGTGTCCACGTGGGTATGAGAGGCATGAGCTCAGGCCCTGGGACCCGCCCGGGCTACCCACGCACCTTGGCATGCCTGGTCCCTCTCAGAATGTGTGAAACAGAGTGTAGGGCACAGTGTGGGCAGCCATGAGGCACCAGGCCCCCCCCCACATGACAGGCATAGTCACTACACTGCCCACAGAGGGCTGGTCAGCAGCACTCAGTGCTGGGTTCAAGGTGCCAAGACCACGCCTCTGCATGACACCTGTCCTTCCTCCTTTGCCCCAGCCAGCCTCCTGGAATCTTATCATTTTAGTCTTAAGGATGGATGGAAGGCACAGGTGAGGTTCAGCTTGCCTTCTGCCTAACACAGGTGTCCCCAACAGGTCCTGGAACTCTGCCACACCTGGGAACACGGAGTAGAGGCCAGGCCCCACATTGGCCCTGGCTTCTCTTCTGCTGGTACTACTGGTCATACAAAGCTCATGACTACTGAGTGCTTGCTGGCTTCAGGCACTTTTGGAGTCTGAACACACTTGCCAGCAGCTGTCTGCTGGGAATGACAATTATTTCTACCACACAGAGAGAAGCTGGGCACAGAGAGGTTTAGGCAACTCTGGGGGCAAGGAGGTTGAAACAGAGTCTCACTATGTAGTCCAGGCTGGCTTCCAATTTGCAACAATCCTCCTGCCTCAGCTTCCCAAATGCTGGGATTACAGGCATGCACCATCATGCCTGTTAAAACAACTTTTGCAGAAGGGTTCAAAGTAGATGGTAGTCTAACTCTGAAGCCAGCACTGAAAATCCCAAGGTAGGACTCCAAGACCCAGAGGAGGACAAGGACCATGCAGGTCACAGCGCCCTGAGCGATGTCGTTTTATATTCTTTCCGGCACACTGCATTACAGACACTAAAAGAATTTCTTACTTTGTTTCTTTTAAAGTTCAGGATCTGTGCATTCGTAAGCATCCACTTGACATTTGCACTTGGCTGGGTCCCTACCCAAGGGGGCTGGGACATGCTGCCTTTGGTAGAGACCTCTACCCCTTTGCCAGCCCCCCACACCCCTTTCCTGGATTCGTCCCCAGCAGGGTGGCTCATCCCAGAGCCAGCCTGCAATCTCAGAACTCTGAACCTGGCTTCTGCCCAAATCCTATAATCATTTCATTTTGAAAACACCACCAGCCCCTACCCCACACCTCCCCTTGGCTTGTCCGAGAAGCCCTCCAATTTCCACGTTATTGGAGAACCAGGAAAGCCTCCTGCCGGGTTGAAGGAGAAGGGAGCGGATCGGGAGGGGGCTCAGTAACTAGACCCAAAGTGGCTATTTAGATGGCCTCGGTCTTACTGAGTCGCCTGCATTCTACCCGTTCAGACAGGAAGGAGGCCCGGGTGAGGCTGTGCTGTGGGCAGAGGCTGGCCTGCAGGGGCTGGAGTGGAGGCAGAGGAACTGGCAATGCTCCTGGGCCAACGAGGGGCTCTAGAGGGAGGGGTGCACCTGCACTTGGAGGCTGAAGCTCTGGAGACAAGTGCTAACTAGCAGGTGGCCTCCTGGGCCTCCCCTACTCCTTTGCCGAATGGGGCTAAGATCACCTAACACCAGGTCTGGAAGGAGACATGGTTGAGGACTCGAGATAGGCTGATTGGCTCTGGTGTCAGGGGTAAACTGTCTGTTCCCAAAAGATATTGAAGTCTTAGCCCCGGAGCCTGTGAAGGTGACCTTATCAGGAAACAAGGTCTTTGCAGATAGTCAAATTAAGATGCAGGCATCAGGGTGGGCCCTAATCCAGTAGGACCGGTGTCCTAGTGCAAAAGGAACATTTGGATGCAAACGCTGACACATAGGCACGCTGGGAGAATGCCTGCCACTTGAGGGAGTTGTGAGGCAGCCCCCAGCAAAGGACCTGCCAGCTGCTAGCGCAGGGATTTAGAGCAGGTACTTCTCACGTCTTTGATTTCCATCTTCTGGTCTCCAGAACCGTGAGACAATCATTGTGCACTGTTCAAGTGCCTGGATTGGGGGACTTGGCTATGGAAACCCTAGCAAGCTAATACACAGATTGTCCACTGGAAACCTAAGTCACAGTGCATGCTCTGGCTTGGTCAGCCAAAATCCGAGTCCTTACTTGACCCAAAAGACCCTGAGTGAGTGACCCGGCCCTGCCCTCTCTAACCTCATTGGCTTCAAGTCCCAGTGCTGCATGTGCACCAAGGGCTGTGCCTGCAACGTGTCTCCCTAGATGTCCAGGCAGCCCTGGCTCCCTCCCTGCTATCTTCTTTAACACTGTCTCCCTCGCTAGAAGGCAAGCTCCACATCACCTGGGACTTTTGTCTGTTTCATACATGTTACACTGACAGTATCTAAAATATGCCCAGCAGATGCGTGATAATTTTTTGGGGGTGCCAGGGACTGAACTCAGGGCCTTGTGCTTGCAAGGCAAGACTCTAACCACTGAGCTAAATCTCCAGCCCCAGCTTGATAATATTCACTATGTGAATGAAACGAGGACCGGCTGCCTGAATGAATGCGTGAGTTAAGAGATGAGTGAATGCACAGCGAACAATCACAAGCTCCTGGGGGATACGGTGGCCTGGCTACACTGTCCACCAACCCAGGGATAGGTACCAGCCAGCTGTTTCTCAGGGGAGGGGCCTGTTCACACTAGAAGCAGGGGCCAGTTAACAAAGGGCCTGCTAGAGGTGGTGGGGTGCACGTCACCCAGGCCTCTAATGAATCTTTTCCCATTGATTTTTAGAGTCGCCTTGGAAGGGAGGAGATGCAAAGGCAGCTCAAATGTCCGTGCTTCAGCAGTCCTGGGGTTTTATTGCCTCTCCCAGGATACAAGTCTAAGAGGGGGCTTCCGGACAGCCCCAGGGAAGGGCTCTGCTGTAGGAAATGTGGTTTTGCTTCCTGCTGCTGGAGCTGCCTGTCCATCTTGCTGCCTTACTCCTCCCAAGGCAAAGGCCTCACGGCAGCCGGAAGGACAGCGTCCACAGTGCAGATAGTGGAAGTGAGGCTCGGGCAGGGAAGGACCGGAGGCTGCGTGCACACTCCCATCAGGCCCACCATGCCCCTATACCCTCTAGTCCATGATGTCCAGCCCTTTTCCCAAGTTTCTACTTGCCCATATGGAATCAGCAACTCATTCTGCCCTGGGGCAAAGAGACTCTCATGTCACCTTTTAAATAAGGAAACTGAAGCTCAGAGAGGGGATGAGGCTGCCTCCAGTCATACAGCAAAATTAGTGATATTGTAGGACAAGAACCCAGAACTCCTGGTTTTGTCCTAGGCCCCGGCGATCTCTCCAGAGCTGTGCTCTTTCCCCTATAGTGTCAAGAGCATGGTCCCCAAACTGTAAAGCACTAGACAGATACAAGGGCCAACCCTTCTAAAGGACACTTCTTCATCACCTGCCTCGTCTTCAGCTCTCAGGAGTGGCATCTGGAGTATGAGCTGGTGGGATTAACATGGGGAAGTCTCATGCATCAAGAGGGGTGGAAAATCACAATTTGGGCTTCGAAGAGGGGCAGCTGGCAATCAGGGATGCTCAGGGCTGGCAAGGAGCACCTCATCAGCCACGGTGTGTAAGTCAAGGGCGGAGCTGCAGAGGGATCCCACCCTGCAGGCTCATGGCAGCCGAGGCCCTTGCTGTTTGGGGGTGCATTGAGGTTAAGAGGAGAGACCAGGTAAGAGAAGCATGTTCTGGCATCTCAGCGTGTTCTGGGTAGCACAGAGCAGTTTCAAAAGCCTCTAAGCCCACGAGGTCTGCCAGGGATCCTTCATCAGCAGTGCAGTCTTCCCACCTCCTGTCCCAGCTGTCCTGGTGAGAGGGGCTGGCCTAGATGTCTCCCCCTTCCCTCCCCTTGTTCCTGCCTCATGGCAGCCCAGGGAACCCACCGGCTTCCTTCACTCCCTAGTGTGGTCCCAGGTGTCCCTCACCTCTGGGGGCTCCGGACGTGAGCAGACAGGCCACGGAGGAATGTCTGTCTGGGGAGAATCCAAAGGTGGCCGCCTGGGCAGGGCAAGGAGTGGGAGGCCGGATGTCGAAATCAGGACCTGCAGAGCTGAGCTCAGCAGGGTAGCATGCACCTGGTCTGGGAGGCCAAGTCCCCGACGGAGAGAGATGCTGGCTAGGCAGAGGTCTGGGGGCTCGTGTGTGATCAAGTACAGCTTGCTGTCCCTCTCTGGGCTCTGCTTTCCCCAACTAAGGGGAGACATCTAGGGCAACTGCGGTACCTCTCCTTGTTTCTAGGGGCACCGGCCTCCCTGAGTCATTTTGGAGCTCCCCCCTGCTAACCCTCCAGCTGTAGGGATTTGATCTGTTTTGTTCACTGCCATATCCCTGGTGGTTTTGTACCTGGCCCACAGTAGGCACTCAGCAAATATCTGCTGAATGACTAATGGACCATCACCAAGTTATTATCCCCTGGTGGTGGGATTTCAGCTTTACTTTATAATTTTCTGTATTCTTTGATTATTTTACAGGTCTTACACATTATTTTTGTGATTAGAAGAAAACCCCCCATAAAACTACTTTCATTTTGGAATGAAATAAAACCAAAGTTGATGCATTTTGCCTCCGACAGCTGCTGTACACGTACCATCTTCAGAACCAAAACCCCACGTCTCCAACTTTGCTTCCAAAACCCAGCCTGTGGGTGGCCCAGGGTGGGGCATGGGCACTATGTGCTTCCCATTCCTCCGCCCAGTCCCACAACTGCACCAGCTTCCCAACTGTTTTTCCTGACTCTGGCCCCTGACCTTCTGTGGAGTTCTAAAGGCAAACCTGACCACATCACTCTCCTGTCCGCAACCTCCCCAGCTTTCAAGGTCTATTGAGATCAAGTCCAAGGTCCAGCTCTGTAGACCGATGTGGTCCCAAAAGAGGCTCCACTGCCCTTAGCCTGGGTCGCTCTTCTCTACACCTCTGTTGAGTTCTTCCAAGGCATACAGAAACTATGGCTTGCCCAGCTGTATCAGAGGTTTTGCTCTCCCCAAAGACCGGTGTCCCAAAGTGCAGGGCAGCAGCTGGTTGCCAGGTGAAGCTGGGACAGGCAGAAAAGCTGGATTTCTACCCCACCAACCTGCCCACCTGTGGGCTCTTCTGGAGGAATGAGGAGCTGGGCCTGCCAATGAATTTGAGAGGGAAGACAAGCCTCCCACCAGCAGGTTCAAGGATCACTGGGGACCTCAGCCCTGGGGATGCTACGGTTTGGGATGCTCTGGTCTCAATGCTTGAGTTCCTCCAAATCTGTGCTGAATTCTGGTCCCCACGGCGAGGGTACTAAGAGGTGGGCTCTTACGGAGGTGAAGAGGCCGCAAAGGTTCCACCCTAATAGATGCGATGACTTCTCTTACAAAAGAGGCAGCACATGTGTGTTGCTCAGAAATCACCATGCTCAGGTTATTTCATCACAGCAGCCCTAATGGACTAAGACAGGGGCCAGGCAATGTTGCCTTGCCCTGGCTCAGTTTCCCCAGACACGATGCAGGCAATGTCCTGGAACGTGCTGTGGGAAAGCACAGCCCTGGGAACTGAGCCAGTGATCAGGACAGCTCTTTAGCAAGGGGAGCCCACACCCCCCTCAGGCCCCAGACAGATCTCAGAGCATGGTATGTAATTGAATTTGGCCTAATTACCTAACAGCACTCGGGAAGGGAATAACTCGTACCTACACCAAGAGCCTGGGTGTTGGGGTGCTTGGAAGTCAGGAGCTGAGAGGCAGCCTCCAGATCCGCTGGGCATTTGTGGGACCGGTACCAGGACCCAGAACCTTTGCAACCCTTAACCTCTTGGATGCTCAGAACCCAGGGGCAGGTGGCACCGTACCCGTCCTACAGGTAAGGAGGCCGAGGTGCAGAATGACGCACCTGGCACAGAGACCCTGAGGCAGGAGGAATACAGAAGGGATTAGGGTCCACGTCCTCTGCACGTGCCCTTCCCTATGCCTGGAACGCCCTTCCCTGCCCTCCTCTCTGGGCGGCTTTGCTCTTAGGAGCCTCCCAGACAGGGTTCTGCCTCCGTAAAACCTTCCCTAAGCTCCCAACCTCGAGGTCCCGCCACTGTCCTTCTTAGAACATCACAGTGATGAGGAAGGTGTTGTCAGAGAGGTTCCCTCCATTGGTCCTGTCCATCACTTGGCACCCCCAGAGGACAAGGATGATGGCCACCTCACTCACACTCCGTGCAGCTGGAACGATGGAGGACCCTCTCGGTGAGGCCCGGAGCTGGGGGCTTCAGACACAGGATCTCGCCTTGGGGAGGGGAAGGGACAGGCCCAGGGTCACAGGCAGAACTGTTTGGGACATGAGCTTACTGCCCCTCCCCCTGCCGTGGCCAAATGACAGAACAAACGAGGCTCGCTTACTTACAAGCATTCGGGTCCAAGGACAACTGTGGGACAGGAACTTCAGGTCTGGTGAAGTGAGTCAGAACAGAGACAGGCCAGTCAAGGGCCTCCACAGAGACTGGTGTTCCCCTGTCTGTGCTGAGTCACAGCCCTGCCCTGTGCCGAGATGCCTCTAAGGCCTCCATTCGTCCAGCGCCTTGTCTCACCTCCTTCCTCCTCCCGGGAGGCAGCCTGGCCTGCGACCCAGGCATGCTGGGCTGCGACAGGACGGCCCAGGTCTGAATTCTAGCCCTGCCCTGTGTGCGCTGGGTGAACGTGAGCAAGTCGCTGACCTCCAAGGTCTCAGCTTCTTAAACTTTTCAGGAGGATGAAAGGAGAGGATGTGGGAGCAGCATTTGCCCAGCAGCTGCAATGTGGCAAGGACAAGAGGCAAGTGAGCCCCGCTCACCGATCAGCGGCGACACAGGCTGAGCATCCTTCATCTGAAACGCCTGGGACCAGAGATTCCCCGATTCTGGAACATTCGCCTACACAGAATGAGATACTTGGCTACAGGGCCCAAGTCTAAACACTAAATCCATTTATGTTTCATATACACCATAGACACATAGCCTGGAGGTAATTTTATACAATTTGTTTTGTTTTTTGAGACAGGGTCTCACTCTGTAGTTCAGGCTGGCCTTGAACTCACTATGTAGCCCAGGCTGGCCTCAGACTCTTGGGTACCCTCCTGCTTCAGCCTCCCAAGTGCTGGGATTACAGGCGTGCACCATCATACTGCGCTCGGGAGTTCAGATTTTTGGATCAGGGATGCTCTATCTGTAGAAGAATGGTAGTACTGGAAGTCATCAGATGATGGTAACTGGGGCAATAGCAATATTAAAAATAGTAGCTGTAGTACGAGTAAAAGAATCAGTACTAGTGGCACTAAGAGGATTAGTGATGATATGGTGTGGTGCCAGCCCGGCCCCAGGGACAGTGAGGGACAGGTGCTGGGAAGACTGTGCCCTCTCCATGCCAGTCTCTTCTCAGATAAACAAGGGGTTGGGCCAGGTGACCCTAAAACGTCCTGTGCCCTCCAGCATTCACACCTGAGACTAAAAGCTGGAACAGAGTTGCGCCACTTTCTGCGGGGAGGATGGTGTCCACCCACCTGTTCGGCCTCCGTCACTGGCATGTGGCAGGGGACACGGTTTTCCCCAACATCACCCTGGGAGGGAGGCATTGCAGGTCCAATACCTGGGGTTATGTCAGGTCCCTAAAGCCACACAGCAGCGAAGGCTGTGGCGTGGCGCGATGTTAGTTTTTGCTTAGCATTCATGCCCTGCGTTCGATCCCCAGAAATACACACAAGGGGCTGGGGATTTAGCTCAGTGGTTAGTGTTTGCCTAGCAAGCGCAAGGTCCTGAGTTCGATCTCCAGCACATACACACACGTACACACATGCACACACACACACACCTCCCCCCAAAACAAACAAAAATTTAAAAAAACAAAAGAAATACACACAAATAAAGTCACACAGCTCCAAAGCAGGAGAGCAGCAGGTGGGTACCTCCATCAGCTCTCTGCAAGCTGACCTCCCTTGTCAGTTACTGGCCCATATGTCCCCATCTTATTCCTCGAGTGATTTAAATTCAATGGCTTCACCGGCCACCAAGGCCTACTCTCGGCCACACTGGGCCGCCAGCACAGGGTCTTAAGTGAGAGCTGGCCGACAACAAGGAGAATACCGGCTCCCGGCAGTATCCAGAGCCCCAGCAATCTGGGTGCACGTTTGGTGTGGCCTCAGGTTGCCCCACCGTGGGGCTGACTGCCTATTCCTCCAACCCACTTCTGTGCCTCTGGTTGCCATGCTATCTTTGTGCCACCTGCCTGGTGACACTGAACCAAGGTGGCTCCTCCCGCCCAGGGCAGGGCCCAGGACTGGAGCCTGAAGATCAGTCTTGTCCAAGGCTGGGCACTGTGCCCTCGAGGAGACCAGGACCTTGACCCCTGGGGTTACTGCAGCACCCTGCACGCTTTCCTCAGAGGGGCAGCACCATTCTTCCCTTTTGTTTTTCTTTCTTTATTCTTTTTTTTTTTTTTTTTAAAGACAAGGTCTTGCTATATAGTTCAGACTGGCCTTGAATTCACTATGGCCGTCATGCAGGCTGGCTTCAAACTCTCAGCGATCCTCCTGCCTCAGACTCCTGAGTTCGGGGATGACAGGCCTGCACCATGCTGCCTGGCCATCTCTTTTGTTGTTCTCAGCCCATAGTTCTCTGTTTGAAGAGGACAGTCAGGTACAGAGGTCCTGTCCCAGAGGAGGGCCTGTCAGTCTTTCCCTGGGGACCACCTAGGCACCCGCACTTCCATGACAGCCCACAGAGCCTGCGTGCTGGCGTGCCTGGAAGTCAGGAGCTGCAAGGTGGCCTCAGAGCCCCCAGGTGGTTGTGGACGCAGTGGACCTGGGTGTCCCCACGGTGCTGCCCGGCCACCCGGCTTCCCCAGAGGGCTCCACAATGCGTCCATTTCCCGCTGCCTGTGCCAGGAGCGGGGGATAGGTCTCATCTCTCTCCAAGCCGGGTCTGCAGAGCCACGCACCCTGCACAAAGAAGCCTCTCACCCCCAGGCCTCAGGCAGATGCTTAACTGGGAGGAAGTGACTGGGCTACATGCCCTGTGGACAGCAGTCCCGGGGCCAAGAGCAAACGGCAGGCAACTGCAGTCCAGGGGAAAGGGGAGAGACAGAGAAGTGAGGAGGTGGAGGGGGCGGGTGGGACAGAGGGAGAAAGGAGAGCGAGAGTGAGAGAGGAAGAGAGTGTGAGAGAATACAGACAGGTGGAAGATTGTTCTGCTTTCCTCAGAAAGAGGCCTCAGGCTTCCAGGAGATGGAGGCCCTGGCTCCACTGAGGAGGGCAGCTTCCCTCCTTCCAGGGCACTGACCCAATTCTGATCTTGGCCCAGCCCTCCACTGTGGGACTCCCGTTTCCTTGCTCAGAAAAGGACAGGAGCTTTCGATCATGGGCAGCCATAGGGGTCACGTATGTACCCGGATGGCAGGTACCCCCCTCTCCCCGCCCCAAACTGCTCCAACCCAGTCCAAGCTGTCCCAGGGGCTTCCCCGCCCAGAGAGCGAGTCTGTTGACGCAGCCTCCTTCCTGAGAGTGTCCCCACCTGGCCCGTGCCCAGAGCTCTCTGAGGGTGGAGACGATCTCCAGGGTTCCTTGAGTACCAATCACATCATCCACACAGCATAGGTGCCAGGAGCTGTTGCAGGGTGAATTTAGCTTAGCCTTTGCTCGCAGTTTCTGCTGTCACATAATTATGAGCCTGTTTGAAAGGCAGATTCCCAGTCTCCCCACCCCCCCAGTAACTCCTGTTTCCTCCCAGAGACAAGAGTGTCTCTTCATCCCAAACAGGTGAGACTGGGTCCTCTGGAATTCCCTGCAGGAGTCCAGCCCCGGGCAGTGTTTCCCATCTGGCTGGCCTCAACAAGCCAGGAAATGTTCCTAGGAATATAAGGATGTATCTGGTAAGGACTCTGTTGTGAGGAAAGCCACTGGCCAGCGCTTGCTTGAGAGCCAGTGAGCTTGGGCTGCTGTTTCTTTCTGGGCCCAGGAAGAGCGGACGCAGCTGGTGTAGCCAATGTGGGTCTCTTTCCTTCCAGCCACCTGCCGGGGCACCACCCTGTCCCCAGTGAAGGGAATTACCACCTTCCTCTGCAAAACACAAACACCTGGTTGCCTGGGCAGCACCTTGCCAGGGTGATGTGATCCAGATGGTCCCCTGAGAAGTAGCTGGGTTGCCACGGAAACAAGATTGCTACCGCTCCAGTCAAAAGACCAGGATTCTAGAGCCACTGGACCCCAAGCTTAGAGAAGGGAAGTGATTTGCATAGTCTCGCAGCTAGGTTTCAAAGCCTTGTCTGCCAAGCAGGGTTCCGTAAACACTCAGAACTATCATGTGCAGAGCGCTTAAGAGACGGCTTGTGCTAAGCTGTTTGCACACTGCATTTCCTGAGGCTAGGAGACAAAGCTAGGGTCACACACAGCATGAAAGTGGCAGAGCTGGGCTGAACCCAGGCTGTTTGATCCCAAAGCCTGAGCTAGAGCCTTGCTCTAACCTGCCCGACTCTGGCTTCCAACTCTGGCCTCTCTCTGTCCTGGACCAGCCCTGTCCAGAAGCGAGCTGGGCCTGATTGAAGGGCCACTGGAACCTTGGAGAGAGGAGGAGCCGAGGCCTGCAGGCGAAGACCCAGAGTCCCCAGGGCCCAGCCCCCAGCCAGCATACTCTGCACGCTGACCCAGGCAGCTCATGCTGGGTTCTAGATGGGTCTGGGCTCAGGCAAGGGGCACCCTACACTGAGTCTGATCCCAGAGAGCGGGGAGAGAAGGCCTGGCTGGAAGAGAAGGGGCTCTTCCTTCCCAAAGTCCATCCATTCCGAGTCATTGGTCCATACATCCCTCGCCTTACCAGACAAAGTACTGGGGTGGGGGTGGGGGTGTCACTCTGTGCCTCAGTTTCCCAGTCTGTACAGTGGGTTAGGTTGTGAGGATCAGCACTGATGTTCATAAAACACCCAGTTCCCTCTTTCCTTCCAATCTTGAATTTTGGCAGAGGCTGCTAGGAAGACTTAGAATGAACGGCTCACAGTCTCTCACTCAGGGCACACCTGGGTGCTGCCCTCTGCTGTCCACTCGTGCAAGCCACCGCCTCCCCCGCAGGTCGGCCTCCTTTTCTAGGGGGACAGCAGTGTACTCTCAACTGCGGGGAAGACAAGGTCGTTTTAGGTAGAGCACAGAGCTTCTGGCCTCGGAGCCCCCGGAAGGGCTGTTTCCCCACCTGGAACGGGAACGGGTCTCCTCACTTCCTGCCCCATTGGACGTGGTGCAGCCAGCATTTACCTTGGCCTTGGTTACAGAGAGGGGTCCATATTCTCCAGTCCTGAAGTTTTGTGCCACCTCCACGGGTGAGAGGCACTCCAAGAACACCAGGCCCTGTTCTAAGCACTGTATACCCGTTAGCTCACTTAATGCCTATGATGTAGACATCGAGATCCCCTCTTATCAGTGCGTGTGGTTTATCAGCATGGTGTGGTGGCGCATGCCTGTAATCCCAGGATTTGGGAGGCCGAGACGGGAGGATCACCGCAAATTCGAGGTCAGCCTGAACCACAACATAGCCAGACCTTATCTCAAAATAAACGAACAAACAAACAAACAAATGGATCTCTCCTTATCAAATGCGGACACTATGGCCCACAGAGGGTAGGTGATTTTTCTAAAATCATACAGCTGGTGAGCTGGGGCTGGGTGGGATTTGGAGTCAGGCAGGCTGCTCCGGCATGCACGTGTTTAACTACTGTTCTCTGTGAAATAACTGCACGGTTTCTGCAAAGAGTACTTGAAATTGGGGCAGACCAGGCTCCCTGCTCCTCACTGCCCATGGGCCAAAATGGGACGGGGTGTCAGCTACCAACTGGGACAAGTCACCATCACATACTAAATACTGTCACTTGTGAGGAGTTCAGTGTTCACCAGGTCTTTCCCAGGACTTCATGTTGACCCATTCATAGACCACAGGGGTCAGATGATGGCTTCGGGGTCACATATTCTTGGCTGAATCACAATTCTGGCTCTTTTTAGCCATGATGCCTCGGTCAAATTACTTCATCTGTCTAAACCTCGGTTTCTTCACCTGTAAAATCGGATGGACACAAGTACACGGAATCATGATATAGGAAGCACGGGTTTATACTGCTGATCCAATGTGTGCTGTATCAGGATTGAAAGGGATAGAAATCAGACCTTTTCCTAATCCCAACACCCTTCCTTGACCTGCCCTGGCCCTGTAAGTTTAAACAGGCAAGACTGATAATAGCTGCACTATGGTTAATGCCTGTCTGCCTAACCCGAAAGGTATTACGAGGCCGTGGTTTGCAACGCTTAGGAAGAAAGTTCCACAACCAATTCACCCACTTCCTGCCAAGCCCCCGCTCCATTTCATCCTCGCACCCTCGGATCCCCTGAAATCCCTCCTTTGGGGGTGAGAATGCTAAGCTCTATCTTTAAACCAAAGCTCTGGCTTCCTTAATCCTCTTACCTGGCTCTTTCCACTGCAGAATTAATTGCTGCTGATGGCTTTATTAAGACCCGGCATCCTCAGGGCAGCCGGGGGCAGTGGAAGGGGGACTCTTCTGGCAGGACCTCTGTCCCAAATGTTCCTTTGGGTTGGGCAGCTGGGGCCAGATCTAGAAAGTCCCGGGAAGGCTGCACTGTGCCTGTGAGGTGGCGATGCTATGGCCCTGCATCTCTAGAGAGGCTGACCCAGCTACTTGGGTACACCTGGGTTCCCGGTCACCTGCAGGGAAGCAGAGTGTCCTGGCCAGAGATCTGGTCCCACTTCTGTTCCTGCTGGACCACCTGTCCCCTGACTGAGCCTCAGCTTCTGCCTTCAAGTGGGGAGGGGCCTGGCTTGGTCATTCACCACGAGTGGGCATGGTGAGGCTGGGTGTCCTCGTCAGAGGGACTGTTTCCTCTGCCCCTGCAGAACGGAAACATTCATTTATCCAAACCACAAGAACAAGGGAAGCGTGTACACTGCGTTTATATGTGTTTATGGGCCCTGTGCTCAGGGTTCAGGCACCAGAAGAGAATCATCCTTACGCTCAAAACTCCTGGGTCCTCAGCTGGGTGTGGCTGCACACATACCCGGAATCTCAGCAGATAGGAGGCTGAGGCAGGAGGACCACTGCAAATTCAAGGCCAGCCTGGGCTACATAGTGAGTTCAAGGCCAGCACACACTACACAGCAACACCCTATCTCAAAAAGCCAAACCTATTTTTCACTGTGAGAAGCTTTGGAGGGCTTAGGGGGCCTGGGTTCCCAGTGAGAAGACCACTGTCCCATCAGCTGGCTTTCCGCCTTGGGGATTCTGTGACTTCCAGCAAGAGAGTCCCCCGTGGTGGCACTTTAACTCTTCTCTAAGCCCACCACCGCCCTTTGTGACTGGCACAGAAGGGGCCCAGGCTCCAGCTCGTGAGCAGGTACCCGTCGCTCCACTTAGACCAGGGCACGGCTGCACCTGTCTTTATTGTGACCATTTCGGAGTGCGAAAAGGGAGACCGTCCCACCAGCTGTGGTAGGGAGATACAATTTCCTTTTACGATCCCCGTGTGGAAGTTGAAGCGAGTGAGTGAAACTCTTAATAATGCAATCACAACCAGAGCAGACTAGAATCCAGCTGAGATGCCAAGGGCGGGGTTCAGATGACTGACCAGGCACCACAGCTGCCGGTCCACACCCCATCTGCCTGTTGTGTGCTCTGTGACCTTTCTGCCCTCACACGGATCTCCCTGGATGCTGGAAGGTTTGTCCACCACTGCAATGGGGACGAGGACAAACACCTCCTCCTCTCAGCTGCCCAGGTTGTGAGTGGGGCAAGCTCCACTGTGTTCCACTGTGTTCCAGGGTGAACCCGGGAGGCCACAGCAGGGAATGTGCTTAGTAGCCACAATTTTCAGTGACTTCCCATCTGTGGGGTTTCCTGGGACCCTCCCAAAGAAGTGAGGTGCCTGGAATAAGCCTTGCAGTGTCTCTATCTGGGGAACCCATCTCAGACATGCAGCCTGGCCTCTCCATCACTTGCCTTATTAACCCCCAGCCTCCACTTTGCAGGAGGCTGGGGGTGTGGACTCCCAGCTGGGCTCTGGAGTGAGGCTGATGAGGAGCAGGCCCATTGCGAGAGGGTTCTGAGCCTCCTGTGACCATTCAGTCCCCAGACCTCTCCTCTCCGTGGGCTGGTGGCTTCACACACCAGCCACCGCCTCTCCTTTTGGACAGGCCGGAAAGCAGAGGCCCCCCAGCCAGTTGGCGGCCCCGTGTCCTGCATACCATGTTCTCTGGGACACAGCGAGGAGGAGGTGGGGGGTCAGTGATGAGCTAATCCAGCAGATGAGCGGCAGACAGGAAGAGTGGCCTCCCAACAAGCAGAGGCCTGTGCCCTGGCTCTTGGGGAACCAGAAAAACTGCTGAACTGGCCAGGAGACAGGGCTCTCCTGTCACCCACGTGACCAATGTCATCCAGGCTCGGAGGAAACTCACAGAAGGATGCGGGTCCTGCTTACAAACAATTCATGTCCCCTGTAGAAAGTGTGGAAATAAAGAAAGGTGCCACCTACCCCCCAGATAGATCCATTATTTTCAAGATGACATTTCGGGATAGTCCCTTTGTTTTCTGTGCTTAGGTACATCCATGTTTTGTTTCTGTGCTTGGCTGAGGTCATGTGAGCATACCAGTATTTCGTTACTGCTTGAAAAAAATTAACATTACCCATGTCCTGAGCATTTCCCTGCAGGGCTTGTTTTTTAAAGGCCATAGACAGAGCGTCCTGGAAAGGCCCAGCCCCTTTTCCTGGGCCTGTGGGCCGTTTCCGCGCAGCCCTCTTGCTTCTGGTGGCACTGCCCCTCACCCCCATGGTGCACTCCTACCACTCCAGGGACCATGTGAACGACCTGTCCTCTTCCCGGTTCCTTGGTCTAGGAACATCGTGTCCACAAAGCCCCTCCCACTGTCCCTCTTCTCCAAGAGCAGAGCCAGGCCACCAGATCCCAGGCCTCATCCCTCAGGGAGCTGGAAGCCAGCGCCACTGCCCCAACAACTTGCCCTGCTGAGTCATCCAAGGTCACTCAGAAAACGGGGGAGCTCTCTGAGCTTAGACCTACCCCCCCAACCCTGGAAGCAAGTCCTGGTCCAGGAGCCATGTAACCTGTTTCCCTCTCCCAACCTCAGTTTCCCCTTCTGTAAATGGGCTTGCTGAGAAGAGCCCCCAGCAGTGGGAGGCAAGCGCAAGAACAGGTTTCATCCACCACACAGAGCTAGCTGCCAGTTAGCTCCCAGGGGCCTGGTGATGAAATCCAGAGCCCTTTCCAGGGGGGCCCAGAAGCAGGAAGGAAGCCCTGGCCCTCCCCCACAACTCTGCCTGCTGAGCTCAGAGGTGGGGGTGGGGCGGTATCCTGCAGGAAGTCTATCCCAGCCTTGAAAAGGTGCCCCAGCCTGCTGGGCGGCCTGGTGCTCAAGGGCAAGGACTTGCCTGCCTGCTGTCTCTGGGGGAGCCACAGACGGGAACAAATCCCCTGCAATTTGCACCCACCAATCCTGCCTGCTCGCTGGGCGGCTGCGAGCTGTTTTTGAGCCGTTTTTCACGCAGAGCTGCGCACAGCTTTGTCTTAGAGAGACAGCTCTGGCAGGGTGTCCCTGAATGAGGCCATTTGTCCTCCCTGGTGACGGGAAGGCGGCTGCATGCTCTGGGGCAGGCAGAGGATTGGAGAGCCGCCACGGGGAGCAGGAAGGTAGAGATTCAAGCTTGGCCACCAACAGAAACCAAGGATGCCCTCCCCACATAGGGGTCTGGGAGCACCTCATTCAGCCAGATAGCTGAGAGGAAGTTTGTTTTCAGAAATCTGGGAAGACAGGTTGATGTCCTGCCCTCCCCTGCCTTAAGAAGTCCAAGGTAGTGAGGTGGAAATGACCTGGCTGGCTGGTGTCCTTGTCCCAGCCCAGGCCTCTGACAAAGTGCCCTGGGATCAGTCAAGGCTACTACACAGGCTGCAGTAGAAGCCCCCTAGGACAGAGAGAACTGCAGAGGGGACCACAGGCCACAGAAAGGGATGGGGAGGCAGGGAACCCACACTCCCAGTTCTTCACCACCCAGGTTGTCTCAGTCCTGTCCTGTGATCTACTGACACCCCCTGAGGAACGTCAGGGAACCCAGACAAAGCAGACATTTGGGGACAGAGCCAGCGAGCCACTTTGCTTGGGCCTCCACTCTGAGCATGTGCTTAGAACAGAGGGAAGATGGCACATGTCCCCGGGGCCAGTGCCGGCTCCCAAAGCACTGAGTTCAAGCCGACAGGGCGGGTGGGGGCTGGGCACGGCCGGGTCCCAGGAGAGAACCTGCTCTACTTGACTGAGTCAGTAATGGGGAATGCCAGCTCAAGGCTGCCATCCAAGGGCAGTGCCGCCTCCCAAAGAGCAAACGTGGGCGCCTCTGACATTGTTTCAAGCCACCGTGCACTCTGACCTGAGACATCTGCAGGTCACATCCAACCCGCAGTAGCCACTCTGTGAGCTCTGGGCCACCTCTTCCTGCCAGGACAATTCTCCTGAGCTCTATGTGCTCCCTTCCTCAAATCTGGCTGTCGCCTCTCAGGACAGCCCTAGGAAGCCCCGTGCCTCCCACACCTGTCCACATTTCTACTTTGCCAATAGTAGTGGGACATGTCACACGTCTGTCAATGCCCCAGGGAGACAGGCAGGGCACTAGGAAAGGCAGAAGGCACTCCAGGTCCTATTTGATTCGGGGGGGGGGGTGCTCCCTGCCTGGCTCCCAGGCTCCCTGCCCTCTGGGCGCTGGCATCCCCTGTTCTACTATTTCAACATGCACTGGCTGCTGGGAGGAGTCAGGTGAGTGGACGCAGATTTACTGAAGTGTGGGCCATGGCTGAGGCAGACAGAGGCTCCTGGAGACCTCGGACATGGCCACCTCCTGGTGCTCAGCACCCACCTAGCCAGCAGGCAAGGACAGTTGGGTGCTGAGGAGCTGAGATTTCAGCACAGCCCGCCAAGTCGCTCAGGCTGGCACGTGGCGGCAGGTGGGGGCGGGGTGGGCATGCAGAAGTGGGAGGCATCCGCGAGCTGGGGGCTGGGCAGGTGACCTCCGGGGACGAGGGGGCGGGGAGCAGCCGGCCCCCAGCAGCCTCCACGGAGGATGCTGAGTGCGCGCGCGCTAGTGCTCCCGTGTGCGCAGAGGCTAAAGGCTGCGCAGAACAAAGAGCTGGGGGCTGGGCACCGAGGGCCCCACGTGGAGCCGCCTGCCCGCGCGGCTAGCTGCAGCATCAGGCTGCACTCAGCTCTGCACCGCTCCGGCTGCGTCTCCAAGCACACAGGCGACACCCGCGGCACCGCCCCGCGCTGCCCGGAGCTCCATTCCGTTCACGCTGGGCCACCAAAGCTCTCCACACCTCGGCTAGCAGCCAGCTCGCCTGACAAAGCACCTCTCCGCCCCATGATCTCATCCCGCTCCTGGCCCCAGCCCACAGCAACAGACAAGGCGGGGGCGGGTGGGGAGGGAGAGGAGAGGGGCACCCACCGGGCACCCACGTGCACACAGGCGCACCGCACGTAGCATCACACAGGCCTGGCTGCACATGCATACACCCACAAAACCATGCACGCACCCGGCACGGCCACACACACACAACCTAAACCCACATTCCACAGCCTCACACCCCAAAGCCCACACTCCACAAGAACAGCCACGAATACACATACCCACAAAGCCCGCATCCCACACAGCCACACACACCACGCCAAGGCACACAGTCACACTTACCCAAGCCACATACCCCCACACACCCAGAAAGTTGGGCACATGTAGGTACATGTGTAAAAACTGAGACACCTCACAGCCATGCACACAACTCCATGCACATACACACATGCTCACATACAGCACACAGCCAGATACACCAGGTATGCACACACACAGATGGCCACATACAGTGCCACACACACACCACACATGCACACACACTCCACAGCCACACCATGCACCAGCAGGCATACACTACACACACAGAACCATGCATGTGTGTGCAGCCACATGCGCCCACACAGGGAGAAGCCCAGAGAGACAGAGAGCAGCAGGAAGCTGGACATGGACAGGGCAATAAAGGAGGGACAGATAGACACCAGAGGTCCGCATTAACAAAAGACACGGAAGACCGTACAGGCGGGTCTGACAGAGCGAGAGCCTGGACAGACAAACAGGGAGACATGAGGCAGGACAGGCAGCCTGGGCTACGGCGCTCTGAAGATAGAGGGCATCTGGGGTGGGGCAGGGTTACTGCGGGTCCCTACCCACCTCCAAAGCCAGGAGGGGCCAGCCCTGGAGCAGCCTCTGGAACTTGGGGTCACTGCTCTGCTCCCAGTAGCTTCCACCTCCTCACGGCCCAGCCTGTCCCCAGCAGGCGCTTCCACCCTTGCCTAAGACCAGCAGCTGAGGTCCTCTCTGACTGCCCCTGGCTTTCCAAGCAGGGGCAGCCATTTCCCAAGGAGGTGGCCTGGGGAGTGTCATGTGATGGACACAAGGGACAATGCGTGGGAAGGAGCTGTGGAAAGCAAGAAGAGGTGTGCACAGCTGGGGGTTCAGGTGGAAGACACACTGAACCCGGGATTTGGGGGAAGTGACACCAGAACGGCCGTGGAGGTGCCTGGGACTGCTGGAGAGACCTGCACAGAGCCAAGTGCTCCCAGATCCTGGGCCGGGACCCCCCGATCTAGGACCTGGCCAGCCCGGGAGTAACTGACACAGCAGGCAGAGCTAGCCCTCTCCCTGCCTGGGTCAGGAGGAGGCTGGCGTTCAAGTCTAGCCCTGCCATTTATGAGCTCTGTGACCTCAGGCAAGTCCCAGTATCTCTCTGAGCGCCGCTGTCCTCGTCCATAAGTGTAAATAACATCCTGGGTCACAAAGCTCGCACTGCTGCAAAACTCAGGACATAAGGACCCCCAAGCTCCCTCTTCCATGGGGCAGCAGGTGCGGCTTCCTCTTGGCCTTTGGCCTCGCTGGCTCTGCACTTCCTGCCTTGTCCTTGCAGGGTCTTAGATATCCCTCTCCTCCCCACTCCACTTTTGCCTTCCTGATCCAGCCGTTGTCGTGCACCCAGACTTTCCCAGGGATCTGCCCCCAATCCCCCTGCTCCTACCCAGGCCCCCACACAGGCTTCTCTTTGGTAGCAGGAAAGGTCTGCAAACTGAGAAGATAGCCATGCTTTCATTATGCTCAGGACAAAGATCACAATGCAACCTTCAAGACAGGCCCTCTGTGTTCAGTTGTTGCTCACCTCGCCAGCCTCACCTTGGTCACATGTCCCTCTGGGCTCCAGATCTTAGTTCTGATGCAAAGTCACACTCCCCTCCCATCCCAGGAGCTTTGCACATGCTGCTCCCTTTACCTTCAAAGGAAGGTCCTTCTCTTCACCTACTCAATTCTTTCCCAACCTCTGAACACTCACCCCAGAGTGGTCTGTGTCCTCCTAACACTCCTATGGCACCCTTGACTTCTCCTTCATGGGCAAGCACAGCTTGAGCTTGCGCATGTGTCCCTCACGCATATACCCTGCAATCGTCTGATTAACAGTCTTCTCTTCTTCTAGACCAGGGGCCATGATGCTAGAGACAAACACTTGTTTTCATAAATAAAGCTGAATCAAGACTAGCCACAGTCATTCCTTTACACACAGTCTATGGTTGCTTTGGTACAGCCCGTAAGGCCTAAAATAGACTCCATCTGGCCCATTATGAGAAAGTGTGGAGAGCCCTGCCCTGGGCTCTAGGTTTTTGGAGTTAGGATCCTGTTTCTTTGGTTCCTCTGGACTGTAGCCCTGGCTGGTACCTGCATAGGATGGGCACACAAAGAGATGTGTTTCTTTGATAAGTTCAGATATTTGGGTGGAGAGTGTGCTGGCGATCGAACTCAAGGCCTTCTGCTTGCTAGACAAATGCTCCACCACTTGAGCTAACTCCCCAACTCTGAGATTTTTACTTTGTCTCAGTCATATTGACCTGGGTTATTATTACAACAGCAGATCCTGTTAGGAGTGGCGAGGGCCCTTATGAGGGTCCAAGGCCGGTTTCTGGCAAGTGGTTTGATGCGACAGTGATGCCCCAGCACGGGTGACAGCGGCAAGGATTTCAGGTTTCGGCTCCCAAGGGTCTCACGCACCTCTTCCTAAGTATCGCACGATGCACGTGCATGGGCCTGAAGCCCACGTGGCAGAGAGTGCAGACCGCAATTCAGAACTGATTTATGGACATGCGCTAGGAGGTGTCCCATAAATGGTTTCCAGAAGCCCATTCTAGACACAATCTGAAGAACTGTCGAACTCAGTAACACTGCCTGTTTTATTGTTATACTGGGGGATTTTTTTTTCTTTTTCAACTATTTGTTTCGAATCAATAAAATTTTTTTTGTGTGTGTGCTGGGGATCGAACTCAGGGCCTTGTGCTTGTTAGGTAAGCACTCTAACCACTGAGCTAAATCCCCAGGCCATCAATAAAAAATATTAACGACACCCAGACACTGTGTATGCAATTTATGTACTTCTAGAATTTACAGTGACCCCTGCAAGACAGGTCTCATGATCCTTCCTGGCTTCTCAAGGAGATAAACTGAGGCACAGAGTCCACACACTGGGGTCAGGCTAGAGGGTCACAGGTCTGTCTCGTTTTGGAGCTGGTGACCAATGTCAGACCGTATCGTTAAAGTGCTTAACGCTTGGGAGACAGAATGCTGCCTCCTGGCTCTGTGGGTGGCCCCTACTCCCCATGTGATGACAGAATTGCAGTAGAGAATAAGGCGCTAATATTATTAGGAATCCTGAATGTAATGATACTTTTTTTTTAAATTTGTGTGTGTGTGTGTGTGTGTGGCTTTTGGCTTTGAACTCACTATGTGGTCCAGGCTGGCCTTGAACTCACAGCCATCCTCCTACTTCAGCCTCCTGAGTGCTAGGATTACAGTGTGTACCACCAAGTCCAGCTCTTGTGTTTAGTTTTAAATAAGTTTTTTTTTTTTTTTTCCCCGGTTCTGGGGATCGAACTCAGGTACTTGTGCTTGCCAGGCAAGCACTCTAATCACTGAGCTAAATCCCCAGCCCCTAAATAAGTTTTTAAAATGAGTCAATGAATGAACAAACACAGTGGGGTATGAGTCAAGCATGCTGACCCTGGAGCATAGTTCTGCCCCTTTCCAGCCCTGTGATCCTAGAAATCTGCTTCTCTGAGCCTCAGTTTCCTCATCTGGCCAACGGGGACAATCCCAGAGGGATGCCCAGGGCTAACCGTGTGACAGAAAGAGGATGTACCCACTACGATGCCCCTGCGGGCCGCGTGACTCCTCCAAAGAGGCTCACGCACACACAGACCAACCAAGATACAAGCCACAAGCGTGGAGGACACCTCGGTTTAGATTTGGATTTCGCTCCCCACCTTCTGAGGGCGCCCGTGGAGCCGCCGGCACACTTACCGGCTGACTTGGGAGTGAACTTGTCTCGGTTTGCAGCACACACGGCCAGCAGTCTGTAGCCGAGGTCCAGGTCGAAGCCTTGCTGTGCTGCCACCCGACTGACCACCTGCCACAGTGGGGAAGTACAGGTGAGTGACCGTGAGCAAAAACCCTCGGCACTGGGGCTGGCAAGCCGGGGTCACAGGTGAAGCAGACAAGGGACGGGCGACACGGCAGGTTCCAGAGGCCAGGCAGTGCTGGGATCCCACTCTGTTGGTTCCCAAACCCCTTCTACTGGTCTGCTGGCAATGCCCTACCTCCACCCTTAGGACAGGCCCAGCCAGGGTTTCTGTAGCCCTTCCATGTACCTCCCAAGTTCTGGGCTCCAGGAATTCTTCCTGCCCTCCGTACCCCTCCTGGGTTCCTACAGACACCATTTCAGGGTGCTCGCTACCCCTGGCTACTTTTAACTCCTCAGCACCTTGTGAGGGACTTTTAGAAATGCAGGCTCTGGCGGGGTGTGGTGGCACACACCTGTACTCCCAGCACTTAGGAGGCTGAGGCAGGAGGATCATCGTAAATCAGAGGCCAGCCTGGGCTACATGATAAGTTCAAGGCCAGAGTGAATGTCAGAAAAAAAAAAAAAAATGCACACATGCTCCAGCCCCACACATTGTCCCTGTCATCTGTATCCCACGAATCACACAGGAACTTTGAGACAGAGCCTCCCAGGGATTGTTACGGGGTCCCCAGCTGGGTGAGGCTCCTGCTGGTGCTCTGTGCTAGGCTCCATGCCAGGGACCCTCTGGACCCCCCAAAAAAACCTCAGCCTAGAAATGCAGGACTCTGGTGCTCAGCCTGCATCTGTCCCCACTCGAGCCTGGGAGAGAGCAGCACACACGGAGCTCCCACGACGACAGGGCCACCCTTCTCGCCAAGGTCGCACCCATCTCAAGAGGGAGGATTGCCAGGCCGCAGGGGGTGCAGTGCGAGCTGGGCTGCTCCTGGGGCCCACACAGCGCTGAGACTCCTGCGCCTGTGACACCCATTTCCAGGTGTCCCGTAACTGCCAGGTCTGCTTGCTCCTGCCCGCCTTCCTCATTATCAGCAGCCAAATTAGGTTTCCTTATTAAGAAGGAAGGACCTTGGGAAATGGAGGCGCTGCGTAAAGCAGCTGGGCCGGCCACGGCTGAGTGGAAGAGGAGCCTCCCATGTGGCGGCTGGCGCTTCTGAGAAGTGGAGGACGGTGTCGGGAGGTCCTGGGCCACCTGACCTAGGGCCATTTGCAGGGCTCAGGCCACTGGGAGCTTTGGCCTGGGCCCCGGGCCCTTCAGACTGGCTCCCCACTCACTGCTTCCGGCTTCAGGGGTCTGCAGTTGGGTGCTAGGGCTGGACAGGATTGGGAAAACCCGGCCCGTGGTCCCTTTTGGAGCAGAACTCTGAGCCCCTCTCCTGGCAACGCCCCATGCAGGCTGAGCACGCTGAGCGGAGAGGGCCATTGTCACATTACGATGTTTGTTCAGCTTCCCTGCTGTAAACAGAAGCCCTGACCTAGAACGCTTCCCCGTCTCTTTCCCACAGGCTCTTTCTGCCCCTCCGTGCGCCCTGGAGTCTCTGGGCCACCTGAGTGGAGGGTTCCACGCCATCGGCTTCACTGTGGGAAAGACCACAGTGTCTTCTTGCTGGCCGGTGCAGTATTGCAAGTCTGCAGGCAGACACTGTCTGCAGGGTCAGGGAGGACCAGGCCACAGGGCCACTGCAGCTCAGACATTGCCTCTGGAGCCCGCAGGAAGGCCTCGGGGTGGACGCAGGGACAGAGCCGCGCAGCAGTGTTGGAACAGGTGCAGCGGTGAGGTGCCATCCTGGCCCGGGAGTACAATGTGGGAGTGCAGGCTGCCGGGGAGGGGGGCTCAGTGAGGTTGTTCCGTCGTGCCCCCCGGTACCAGAGTCTTGGCTCTCTCGGGAACAGGACCTCTTGACCGGCCCACGAAGGGTTGAGGCCACAGTGCCCGACCTCCAGGGAGGCCCTGAGGCCTGGGTCAGGGCAGGAAAGCAAAGGTCCCCTGTTCGGCCAGTTCCGGCTCATCCTGTTGCTCTGGTTTTCCAAACAATACTGGCTGGGTTGAGCAAGAAGACCTGGTGCTGTGCCTGTGCTCTGGCTGCAGGGGGTGGCGGCCAGGACTGTAGGGCACATGTGCTTGTGGCCAAGTCCTTCAGGCCCTGGCATCCAGAGAGGGCAGGAGCCCACTCAAAGTCACACAGCACCAGGGCGACGCTGCCACCCCTGTCCCCCAGTCCGAGGACCCTGGGAAAGCTCTGCAGTGGGATCAGAGAGGGTGCTCCCACTGTGGTGGCAGGCAAGGGTCCCGGGGGCATGAGGACCCTCTCTCAGACCCGGGCTGGGAGTGGGGGCAAACAGGTCCCCAGTCCAGCCCTCACACCCCAGGGGGAAACTGCAGTCCAGGGACAAGAGAGGGGACTTGCTCGGGGTCTTGCATTGGGCAACTCACATTTGTCCCTTGGAAGGAGTATTACCCTGAAAAGTCCTGAGCTTCTGGCCACTGCGGGGGTGGGAGCTGCAAACAAGGGTTCTGCTCCCAGCAGGGGCAGTGAGGGAAACCAAGGCACTAGGTCTGTGCTCCCATCTTGCTCTACCCCGAGCTGTGCCACCCACGGAAAGTTACTCAGCCTCTCTGAGCCTCAAATTTCTCTTCTCTAAAGGGGCCAGGATGTCCCCCATTTCCACAGAGGTGCACAGTGGGCTGACTGTTCTTGAGCTCCAGTTCTGTCTACAGGGCCCTACACCTAGGCCCCTCAGGGCAGAGCCCTTATTTCCCACCTTGCTACCTTGTCCAGCATGTGAGTGCAGCTGGGGTAGGTGTGGGGACAGGGACTTGTGACTGCTTTGAAGTCAGGCATGAGGCTGGGGTCTCCTGCTACCACTTGCTGGCTATTCCACCTCACTAGAGTGACTTCACCTTTCTGGGCCTCAGTTTCCTCTTCTGTGAAACAAGTATAAAATAAACTCTTCCCCAGGATGACTGGTTGGGCTCTGGACCTTCCTTTTTTCGGGGGGAGGGCGGTGCTGGGGATCGAACTCCACTTGAGCTAAATCCCCAGTCCTGGGCCTCCTTTCTGTCCTCTACAAATGTCACCAAGGACATCTTCCCTTGGGGAGGCTGGCAGTAGGTCTAGGCAGTCACTGTGAGCAGGACACCCAGAGGAGTAGCTTGGCCCTGCTGCTGGGGGAGGGAGGGGAAGGACTGAGTGTCGTTGCAGGGTAAGAGGGAGGGTGGCTGGCCAGCGCAGGGCCCGGAGCCCAGAGCCTCTCACTTGAATTGTGCCTGAGCTGCTTATGAATCGGTGGCAAAAACGTGTCCATTTGCTGCCCGGAGTTAAGTGCTTTTCAATTTCTAGCCTCAAAGTAAGCCAGACCATCAGAATCAGAATCTGCAGTGTGCGCCCGGACGCCACCAGGGGACTGTGGCAACCTGGGGCCTGGAAGGGAGGCAGTGTGTGTCAGGGAGGGGCCTGCCCAGGACCCTAGGGCCTGGGACTCCCGGGCTGCTGGGGAGATCAGAGGGGCTGCAGCAGGGACTGGGGATCCTTGTCCTGGCTGCCTGGCTAGGAAGTGGGGTGGCGACGCATTTCCTGCCTGCCACCGGCCCGGGCACCGAGGGCGACCTCCATGACACCTTTCCTCCACCCCACCTGAGCTCCGTGACAGCCACACTCAGGCCTTGCTCACTGAGCAGGTGGGTCGGTGAGGGGAGGTGTGGTCTGCAGCGTCCTCCAGGGAGCTCCCATGACTCTCCACCCGCCCTCCAAGGATGTACCTTCTCACAGCTCCAGTCCCCTCACCCCTGCTTACCGGCCTGCAGCCCTGCAGCTCACACCCAGGCTCTCATCACTGGGTCTACAGGTGAGTGAGCTTTCTGCTTCCTTCTTCCCCTTCTCTCGGGTCCCTCCCCTCCTGATTCTGGCTTCCTGAGTCTCTTTTTAGTTCCTTAACCAGCTCTGGCCTCAGGGCCTTTGCACATGTAGTTCCTTCTGCCTGAAGCACCCTCCTGTACTCCTTCCCCTCAGGACAAGTTTTCTGATCTGGTGTGGCCTATTTACTTCTCCCCTCTGGAAGGGGCATGGAGCAGGCTCATGGCAGGAATTTGGGGAATGTTTGTTGAAAGAATGGATGAGCCACAGGGGAGGCAGGGCCTGTTACTGTTCTTTGGGGCTGGCCAGGGCGCCTATTCTGTTCAGCCTGGACTCTCACATTCTAAGCAGGGCCTGGCTCAGGGCAGCATGCCAGGGGACGGTGGTGGTCTGTCTGACCACACGTTGTGCCTGGTCCCTGCCTCCTCCTTCCCCTGCAGCTGCTGGCAACTGGGATGGGAGCAAGGAGCCTTGGGTAACATCTGTCCCTGTCCACAGGGCTTAGGCTGAACCCAGATCCCCACAAAGAGGATTAGGGCAGTTGGGGGAGGGGCGGGGCACCCAGAGGTGGAGGATGGGGAAGACTGGGCCATGCAGGTGGCCACTTGATCTGGCCCGGTGACCATGAGGGTGCCAGATGGTATCAGGTTCCACACACAGAGAGGAGCCCTGGCAGGGTCCAGGCTACGGCCCTGTTTGGCATCCCAGTGGCCAAGAGCATCCCCTCGGAGGATGCTCATGCTGTCCAAACTTCCTTCAAAGCTGACGCCAGCCTCCTGAGACGCTGCCCTTACTGGCTGCCATGGTGCCCTCTCGCTTACAAATGCACGCTGCGCAGCTAGGGACATGCACAAGCTACAAGCAACTTCTTCATGGTTCTTTTAAGCCTGGCAGATGGTGCCATTGGCTCTGGCCTCCACCCAGTGTGTGCCCTACAGCCTCACCCCTGCTCCGCGCTCTTGCACGTCAGGTCTTTGCACATACTGTCCAAAGTGGCTTGGCAAAATCTACACGTATATAAGCAGCTCCCCTGCCCAGCTCTGCCCCGGGCAGCTGAGGGTTGCCCCTGTCCATGACCCCTTCATCTCATTCGTGATTTTTCTCAGTCATCTGCTATGAGGACATCAGGCCTGGGCAAGGGTTTCTCATCTCTGGCTTCCTGGGACTTATTTGGTAGAGGAGATCACATGACAAATGAGGGTCGGTCAGTGTTTATTTGGCTAGATGGGCGAACATAACAGGGCTCAATACATGCTTCCCTGAGGGGACGAATGAGTGAATGACCTGATAAGGGATGGCTGAAAACCCTCAGGTCTTGCTGCTTTGCTTAGGATGGAATGCTGGCCCCCAAAGTGGGCACCGTCTATGTCACCCAGTGCAGGGGACCTGTAACTCACAGGGGGTGGTCACTCACCGTGAGGCAGCCCATCAGACTTTGCTCGAAGGGCCGCTGGAAGGCCCGCGGGTCCCCACACCAGTCCAGCAGCTCCGTGGCGGCATTGTGGAAGTTGGCGGGATTCTGTAAGTGCTGTGGGTGGGAGAAGAGGCAGCTTGAGGTTGCAGGTAGGGCCTGCATGGGCAGCACTCAGGGGCCTGGGACAGGAGACTTGGAAAGGGTGGCCGAGATCCAGAGGCTTCTCAGACCCCCTTTCCCCCAGCAACACAGACTGGCAAGCCTATTGCAAAGGCCGGTGGTAGGAGACACACCATGGTTTTCCAGGCCTGGGGGGCCGTCAGAGCTTGGGGCTGGGGGCATCTGGTCCCCATAGGTGCAGGCTGGCGCTCCCTGGCCAGGACAGGCTGGCCTGGAGATGAACACCCCATGTCCCAGCCCCCTCCCAGCACAGGCTCTGGTCTCAGAGCAAACTCAGGGCGGAGAGTGCGAGAGGCCGCACCCCGCTGGGAGAGAGCCCACGCACGTGCTGCTCTGGGGTTCCTGTCACACTGTGCTCCGTCTGTGGTTCTGTGTCCCCAGGTTTGGGGGCCCAGATCTCCCAGGCCTTGTCCACCCCAGGTCTGGGGCTGCTGGCACTGCAGTGCGGGCATCCCTTCTCAATTGAGGAGTCTGAATTCTAATGCGTGGGCCTTCCGGGTTTATTTCAGGCCCGGCTCGGGGAGGAGGCTCTGGGTTCCCTTTCGTCTGGTGACATTTGGCATGTCTTCCCAGGCCCTCTGAGCCGGGTATTGAGGCCAGCAGAGACAAGGCTTGCCCAGGGCCACAGGGCATGGCAGAGCTACCTGGGACTCTGGGGTGGGACTTCGGCTCAGCAGTGCATGTGGCTGACCATGTGCCCCTGGGAGCCTGCAGGTGGCCGCAAAAACAGACCGGGAGTCAGTGGCCCAGCTGCAGGATGGCGGCAGGTCCTGGGTGCCTGTCACCTTGGGGCAGAAGTGACAGCACCTGTGGCCCACCCTGCAGCATGAGCCTGGAGCCAAGGCAGGTCCCCAACGTGGTGGAGGAGGTCATACCTGCTGCTCCCTCCTACTAGCACTGATCCAGGATGGTCCCCTTACCTCTGCCAGCTTTGGCTGCTCTATCTGTAAAATGGGGACAACAGATCACAAGGTGCAGTGGGAATTTTTGTTTTCTGCACTTAGTGTCTATGACCATTGCCACAGCGTGGCTTGCACAAGGCAAGGTTTAAAACCAGAGAAGAAAGTGTCATGCATGAGTCTCCTCCCTCCTTGGTGAAAAAGAAGAGAGAGAAGTGAAGGAGGGCAGGTAAGCGGCAGCAAAGCCCCTGTCCCAAACCAGTGGGGTGAGGCTCAAGTATGATGGGCATGGGGGTGCTCCCACACGGCGCTCTGTCTCCCCGCCTCCTGGCTCCGCCAGACCACGGCTGCTCGGATGCCTGCAGCCCTGCTGTCTGCAGAGGTGGCACTTTCTCCCTGGCCTCAACTCCAGCAAGACCCAGGGCTTCCCGAGCTCTGCCTCCCGTGCCCCTGCTCAAATGTGCCCCTCAGGCGGCAGCTGGCTTGCTGCTACCCTCCAGCTCCCCTGCTAACCGAGTTGTTCCATTTATTTACGTGATGTCACAGCCGATTAGCAGGGTCAGCAGCCACAGCATGCTGCTCTCTCTCAGAGCTGTCTGCTCCCCGGTGGCCACAGCACCCTCTTCAAAGCCAGTCTCAGGACCACTCTTGCTCTGGTACCTGAGCACCCAGCCTTCTATGTCTTTGATTTCTTTATTTTTTGGTTTTTTGAGACAGAGTCTCACTCTGTAGCCCGGGCTGGCCTCGAACTCACTATGTAGCCCAGGCTGGCCTTGAACTCATGGTGATCCTCCTGCCTCAGCTTCCTGAGTCTGAGATTACAGGCACGCACCTCCAGGCCTGGCCTCTGTGGCTTGCCAGCCTGAGATCTTTTCCCTGCCCTGCCAGCTTTCTCAGGGGGTGAATCTCACCGATAGAGCAAAGGTCTGGCACACCCTGCGCAGGCTGTGGCACAGCGGCTCTGTGGCTTTGGCTGCGTCCTCTCCCCTGTCTGTGCCCTCGTCACTCATTTCAACCATGAGGTGGCCGAAGTGCACAGATAGACCAAGTGACTTGGTGACATATGCAGAACACACCTGAGCCAAACCTGCCCAGCCACGGAGGCAAGCAGCCCTGGGGACAGCACTGAGCTGTGGAGTCCCTGTCTGCACAGTGGGCTGGTGACAGCGTGTGGGGCAAGGGCCAAGGTTAGAAACGATGTGTGTGAGGAGTCGGTGACAAAGTGGCACCAGGGGACAGCCTGTTCCTGCTGCATGCGAGGCTGTGCTCTAATCCCTGGTTTCTTTGGAGCACTGGGAGGGTGGAAAGAGCATCCTACTCCCCACTGGACCCCCGAAGCCTGGTACAATGCGGCCTTGCAGGAATGGTGGGTGGCCGCTGACTGCACCAGGATGTGTCTCTGCGGAGCAGGTCAGCAGCCCGGCCACTGCACAAGGGGACTCCAGGGACACAGAGAGGGGCCAGCCCGTGCTGGGAGGGGAGTGCATGCTGGACCAGAGGCAGGGGCCCTGGCTGGGTCTGGGGCTGATTGATGCCCTGCCCCACCAGAAAGCCTGCCCTTCTCCACGGCTCCTCAGAGGATGAGGCTATGTCCCATGGCTGCCGAGTCTGTGGGTGGGAGCAGGGCACACACTGCCCAGGGCAGGGCTGGCTACCCTGGAAGCAATGGATTCATCACATCCAGCTGCCCCCAAGTCCATCTGTGAATCAAATGCTCTGTCCATCCAAGCATCCATCCCTGTGTCCACCCATCCATGCATCCGTGTGTCCATCCACCCATCCATCCATCCAAAATGGATCAATTCATTTGTCCATCTACCCACTTGTCCACCCAACCATTCATCCATTTGCTACTTTATCTATCTCTCATCCACCCATTCATTCACCTGCCTGTCTACCCATTCATCCAGAAGTCAAGTTCCAGCAACCCACCCTGCCACTCATTCATCCATTTGTCCATCCATCATTTCTATCCACTCACCCATCTAACTGCCATCCAGTCCATCCATCCGCTCACCCATCCATTCCCTTATGTCTCCATCTATGGGGCCACCCTGCCTCACACTTGCCCCAGATACCTGGGCCCCTCCCTGGGCTGGGCACCAGGCCAGAGTCTGCAGCCTCAGGGTGTACATGTATGACCAAAAGGAGGAGCTGGAGGAGAGGTAGAGGATGCGGGGAGCTTGGGACGGCCCAGCGGACATCCAACCACCTGCTCGTGCTCACACACAAACACAGAGCTCCGTGTGCGTGCAAGGGGGGGGGCAGCTGGGGCTCCATCACTACTGCCCAGCACCCAACCTTTCTGATGGCTGTCTTATAGATCAAGCAAGGGGGTGTGACAAATTTTGGGTTCTGTTTTTTTTGCTTTTTGTTTCCTTTGGTCCTGGATCTTTGTACTGAGCTATATCTCCAGCCCTTTTTGATGTTTTATTCTGAGACAAGGTCTCCCTAAATCTTTAAGTTACTCAGGCTGGGCTCAAACTTGCAATTTTCCTGCTTTGGTCTTCTGGAGTGCTGGGATTGCAGGTATGAGTTGGGATGTGACAATTTAATCATGGTCTCGTGGCTCCTAAGTGTGTGTGTTGGGGGGTGACTCAGGCCTGTTGACCTGTAAATCTGCGGTGTGTGTCCAGCAGCAAGGGGTTGCTGCAGGCCAGGGGCCAGGAGGGAAGGGCATCGTCCCCAGGTAATGGAGCCAGGCACGGGGAAGCCTAGTGGAAAGCAGGTCTCAGGAGCCACGTGGCTGGCGCGCAGAGGGGCTCAGGAAGAGGGCAGGACGGTTGCTGGGGCCGGGGCTGGGGTCACCGCCAGCCGACTCGGGGGGAGGAGCCAGGCACAAGCCTGGTTTGTATCCTGTGTCGGTGCACAGTGGTGCATAATGAGCGTGCGGAGCTGCAGGGGCAGGCTCAAGCTACAAGTCTTTCTCTGTTCCCTCTGCTCATAGCTGCTCCGAGATAATTCTGCTTGACGTGAGCACACGCGGCGCTCCTTCTGTAGGGGCAGCCTCACCTCTACAGGGGATGTCAGGGGAAGGTGGGGTCGCTGGGCTGTATGGCCAACCTGCACTGAGGTACTCAGGACGAGTCGCCACTGCCATCACCTGCCATGCATGAGGCATGTGTCACCCACAATACCTCCCAGCGTCCCATCCGGGTGGCCTGTGGCCCGACTTAACACGTAGGAAAACTGAGGCTCAGAGAAACAATCATCCAGCCTGAAATCTCACTGTGGGGACACGGGCATGACGACTGCCCAGACTCTGCATCTTCCTGACTCTTCCAGGTCCCTGCATCGTTCATAACCACCACTGGGGGCGCCCTGGGAAGGACTCCACCAATCCAGAGTGCACGTGGGCTTGCTGCGAAGCAGGAGGAGGTCCCCCCAGCACCAGTGGCTCAGTGTGGGGTTGTGCGACTCCAGGCTAGTTCCTTCCCTCTCTGTGTGTTGTTTTTCTTTCCTATAAAATGATTTATTTGCTGGGCGTGGTGGCACACACCTATAATCCCAGTACTCAGGAGGCTGAGGCAGGAGGATCACTGTGAATTCCAGACCAGTGTGGGCTACACAGGTGAGTTCAAGGCCAGCCTAAAGGAGCCACGCCTTGTCCCTCAAAACCAAAAATAATAATAATAATAAAAAAAGATTTAACTCCTCAGGATTTTTTCTTCTCTTGTAACGTTTATTAGCCAGCAGCTGGGGCAGAGGCAGGGTGTTGAGGTCTGGCAGGGGGGTGGCAGTGTTAGGACCTTGCTGCATCCTCATCCCAGCCCAGAACACATCAGCAGAGCCCAGAGAGGGCACCACACTGACCCACAGTCACACAGCAGGGAATGGACAAGGTAGTGCTGGACTCCAAAGCCAGCCCTCTCACCAGGTGGGTGCTGAGGGAGCCCCAGTGTCGGCCACCATCCACCGTCCCTGCCACGTCTGCCCAGCCCCATCCTGCCCGCGCACGCCCACCTGCTTGATACACTGCAGTCGGTCATTGGTCTGCTGGATGTGCCTGTCCATAGAATTCATCCTGGCCGTGTCGCTGGGCTCTACCCGAGAGCCATGAACGTCGTCCAGCCTGTGTGGAGAGAGGAGGCATGTCACTGGCCGGGCCTGTCACCTCACCTAGCCTTCTCGAGCCCCCAGCCCCCATGCCGGAAGGACTGGGCCCTCTTTACACCCCGAGGCCTCCTGCCCCCGGCCATCCTCCTGTGGGGGGCACCCCACCCCCAGATTCCTGGTTTGAGGTTTAGCCTGCTGGAGATAGCTGAGTATGTGTGTGTGTGTCTGCGTATGGAGACCCTCCTGCCTGACGCCCTTCGCTACACACATGCCGCTGTATGTCCCCGTGTGAATACCACGTGCCCTCCCCACACCCCTCTGGCTACAGAGCTCTTCACACTGCAGCCACTCACAGGTGAGCGATTCTGCTTCCTTCCTGGCCAAGAAGGAAGGGAGATAAGGAGGAGGCTCCTCCAGTCCCAGAAGGCCCACGAGCCCCCAGGCTCCTCGCAGGAGGCCACAACAGCAGTGACAAGAGGCATCTCTCTACCCGCCAGTGCTCAGGGGCCGGAGGCAGGTCGGACGTGGGGCTGAACAGCAGCCCTCGCCTCTCTCCGACCTTCATCTTCAGGATGTCACCAGATGTCCCCTTTAACAGGACACTTTCTCCTTCACTTTTCATGCCCACTCTGTGGGGCTGGAACTGTCTCTATGTTACAGAGGAGGACAATGAAGCCCGAGAGCTGCCTGGTCCCTGTGTCTAGGAGGAGCATGGGCCCAGTGGGCCTGACCCCTCGGTCTTGGCCCTTAGCCCCCAAGGTCAGGGACCTCACTGAGGGGCCATGGAAGTGCCTGGCCTGGCCTTGGGACAGAAGCTCTGCTCCTTCAAGGCCACCCTTGTGGTGCCACCGGGCTGGCAAAGGTAATGGGGGTCTGCACTGTGCAAATCCAGGGCAGCCACATCAATGTCCAAGGACCAGTCCGGGCTTTGTCCCCAGCTCCCAGGTGCTCCCTGTCCCTTCCAGAGTCTCATCCTCTGGGAGCGAATGCCAATGTGTACAACCCCTGTAACTTTGTCTTATTTTTTTCCCCACCAGTACTGGGCATTGAATCCAGGACTTTGCACAGGTTAGGCAAGCACTCTACCACTAAGCTACACCCCCGGCCTTTTTTTATCATTTGCTTTTGAGACAAGGGTCTTGCTAAGTTTCCCAGGCTGCCCTTGAACTTGCTGTCCTCCCACCTCGGCCTCCCAAGTAACTAGGATGACAGGGCTGTGCCACCACCCAGCTTTGTTTTTTTCTTTTATTAAAACACAAAAGGATAGCCTCGTAGGTACACTATCCAAACCTCGCTTTTTCCCTGTTAATAATAAATCTCCAAGTGTTATCCCATCAAGATGTAAACAACCTCTGCATTTTCTAATAGCTGCACAGTATTATTAGGTCCAAGAAATCATTTGTCCAACCAAGAGCTGTCGCATGGCCTGAGGCCTGCCTGGATAACATGGGCTCCCGGGGCCAGGTCCCGTCCATGTGGGGGTCCCTGCCGGCCTGATATGATGGAACCAGAAGCCTTTTCCATGTCACTAGGAGGAACTACGGTACTTGAAAATCATACACATGTGCCTTAACAGAGAGAACATACGGCAAGTGGGAAGGCCAGCTCACGTGCACATTTGTCCTGAGAAGCGCTTTCCTCAGGGCTCTCCGGCAAGAGGAGAACACGGGAGGTTGTGCCGCGAATTTGTCTCTCCACCCTCCCCCTGCCCACCCTCCCCATGGCCACCGCGCACATTACACATTTACCCTCCTGTTGTCTGACTTCTGTGTGCAACACTTACTTACCCCGATGCCAGTGTGTCTGTCCATCCACACATGCACACCCATTCACGCGCGGAAACACTACTGTGGCCTCACTTCACAGCCAGGGACCCAATACAGAGTACACTTTTCACAGTTTACAAGGACACAGGGCTGAAGGGCACCATGAAACCAGGCCAGGCCAGGCCAGGCGTGGTGGTTCCTGTAGTTCTGTACTGTCAGCACTCTGGGAGGCTGAGCTAGGAGGATGACAAGTTCGAGCCCAGCCTCTGACTTGGCGAGACCCTGTTCAAACTTTTTTAAAAGGGGACTGGGGTGTAAGTCAGTGCAAAGGTCCTCAGGATCAATTCCCAGGACTGCAAAGAGCAAAATAAAACAAAAGACCTCTAGGCTGAGTTGGTCCAGGGACTAGCCAGGGAACCTGAAGGGCAACCCCAGGCGGGGCAGGCCTTGGCCTTGTCCCTGGGTCAGGGCCGGAGGACAAAGGTCCTGTGGGGCCCAGGCAGCCAGCAGGGGGCACTGCTGGCAAACATAAGTGCCCAGAGGGCCAGAATGTGAGGGTTGAGGGCTCTCCTGGGCCCCCACTTCCTCTGCCTGATTCCGGAGAGTACCCTGGTATCCTCAGCCAGGAGATCTTTCCCCAGGTTTCCCCTCTTAGGACAAGGTGGCTTGAGGGGAGGATTAGGGGGTCCCCAAAAGCTGTACCTTGGTGCAGAACATTTCCCGGGATGGACATGGCGAGCAGTCTAGGCAGTTACTGGATTCGGGGTGCTTTGCCCACTGGAGGGGCCCCAAGCAGGCCCCAGGCACCCAGACCTACCAGCCGGTGAAGGCTCAGGGCTGTTTTTTCTGCCCAGCGAGGTGGCCCAGCCTAACTGTAGGAGAAAAACAGCAGAACTGGGCCTGGTGACACATGCCTGTAATCCCAGCACTGGGGAGGCTGAGAGGCCGGAGGATTCCACGTTCAAAGCCAGCCTGGGCTACACAGTGAGTTCAAGGCCAGCCTGTCGAAGCTCCTGGCCATCCCTACTCCCGGATAGTTCTGTCTACAGGCCAAGGCTGGACGGAATCGGCTTCTGGATTCAAGGATTCCCAGGATGCCACTGGCCGAAGGTAACCCAGGCGCCCCTCCTACCCTCTGAACTTGAGGCCACATGGGTTCTGTCCAAGGTGGCACGGCACATCTGGGCTGGCTCCAGACCCCAGGACTGTCTTTCCAGGCCAGGCTCCATCCTGTGGGAGTCACGACAGAGTGTCCAGGCTTGGGACACCTGAGATCCAGGGCTTGGGGGTGGCAGCCGGAGAGACAGCACAGCTCACGAAGACAACAGTGCGGCCTGTGTGTCTTACTCTATGCGAGAACACATCGCCGAATAAGGAGGGCACACAGGCAAAGAGACAATGCAGTGGCCAGAAACCGGGTCATGAGCACCAGGAACACATGGGCTGGGGGTGCGGTCCCCACAGAAGTGACACGACTGGTCTAAGGTCACACAGCTGAGAAGCTGCTGTGTTGTTGAACTCCTCCAGCTTTCTGCGCATTGGGGCATTCTTCTTTCTACTCTAGCTGGCGGCTGGAGGCCCCTGACCATCCCTCACTCAAGCTGTGACTGGGCCCCAAAAGATGTCCTCCGTGTTCCACCCACTGTGTCCAAAGCCAGTTACGTTTCCAAGGCCTTCTCTGCCCAAGCTCCTTCCCGTGCACTGGCCGGGGCTGGGAAGTGGCAGCGCCTGGCGGCCAGCAGAGGTCGCCCTCGGCTGAGAGAGCGCTCTTGGGCCACAGCCTGGCCTTTCAGCTTCTCAGATCCTCCTCACGGACCCTCTGTGTCTGCAGCTCCGGTACCCAGGGGGGGGCCCGGGCTCCCTCCCAGCAGTCCACAGTCCTGCACCCACAGCCTCAGCCCCCGGTGCTGCTTATCTGCCCCTACGTGGGTGCCATCGGGTGAGCCGGCCTGGCTCAGGGCCCTGCCACCTCTTCAGTCTGAGCAGAGCCCTGAGTTTGGGCCCCTGCTGTGTGAACAGGGCACAACCCTGGGCCTCAGTTTCCTGACCTCTGCAGGGTCAGGCTAGTTAGCTTTGGCAGCCCATCAGTCTCCACACCTGAGATTTCCTGCATCAAGGGTTTGGGCTATTTGGAAAACTACACCTCAACAGGAGAAGGCACTTGGCTTCAAAACTGTCCTAGCTAGGCAGGTCCTGGGGAGCCTGCCGACGCCCCTCCTTCAACATGCTGTGCTTTGCCATGTGCCTCACACTCGGTGGGGCTTGACTGCATGTACAGAAGCTTTCGGATGGTGACGGGGGTGGCTGAGTCTCCCTGACTCCCAGGGCTGGGGCTGGGGACCAACCTCTGCCGCACCCTCCTCGGCAGAGAGAGAAGAGAGAGGGTGCTGGGGGCCTTGCGGATGTCCTTGGCTGCCAAGATTGAGGAAGGCAAATGCCCGGGGCTGACTCCTCCCCAGACAAGGGTCAGGGTGCTCTCACTGTCCCATGGCGTAAAGAGCCCTTTGGGGAGCCCTGGAGAGTGGCAGCCAGCTGGACAGGCCGCTGTGTGAGTGCAAGTGTTTTCTTTCCCACATTTCAGGCCTAACTAGTACCTTGGCATGCTGGACATAAGCGCATCCCAGAGAGGCATTTGCACTCCGGGCGTGTGTGTGTGGGGGGGCGCCCACCTACGTGCCCCTCTGCACACTTCCGAGCAGGTACATGCACACGTGGGCTGCTAGCCCAGATGCACTCAAGCACACACATCTCAAGACAGCTTGCACAGGCAAGTGGCGGGTCCCCAGGGAGCTGTGTGAGCAATGGTGTGCAGAAATGATTCGATCACTGCGCACATCTGCAGCTCGGTAGCAGGGCTCTACCTACAGCCTTCGGCGAGCACAGGCTGGGCTCCCAGATGTGGTCAAGGCCAGTGAGCTGGGCACTGCCTGGGGTCCAGGAGCCCCATCCTGGCCAGCCTTCCATCGGCCTCAGAGATGGAGAAGGACAGATCCTGGGCTCCAGGACCTGCTACCCTACATGAACCAGCACCCTCATGATCCTCCTCGGCCTGTCCCCACCTCCCACCACTCCTGGGTGCTTCCCATGTCACCTACTTGGGCTGCTCCCTGTTGCACAGACTGAGCTCTGAAGGCCACAGACATTCTTCTATGTCGACTCAGAAAACCTGGCCCCGCCCGTCCACTGAGGCTTGGCCCAGCTGCCAACTCCAGCAGAGCCATCCACTTCCATCCCTGTCCCCTGTGTGTCCCTGTCCCCACTCCCATCCAGGTGGCGCTAGATCAGAGATGTCTTTGCCTCCATTTTCCCAGCAGCTGGAACGGCTGGCACCCAGCAGGCGCTCTCATTCCATGCAGACAGCTGTGTGGATGCTTGGCCATCGCTACACGTGCATGTGACCCTGGGTGGTGGGAGCAGAAGGCCCAGTGACCCAAGACTGGGAAGACGCCAGCCACTGAGGGTTCCCAATGCACATGCCATTGGTAGGACAAGGATGACATTAGATGGTCCTTGAGTAAAACTTTTATGTTTTCCTAGTGAGGTTTCTGGACCAGGAAAATGATCACAGGTGAGTTCGTGATTGGTATTTACGATGAAGTTAGATTAGGAGGCAAAGGCTGACTGCAGTGGGCCCTAGAAACAGTTTGGACACAGTCTGAGTCAGGGAAAGTAACCGCGAGGCTCGGATGTGGGCCAGCACTCTTATTCTTAAATGGAAGGTGCAAAAACTTGGAGAGACAGAGAGGCGCAGGATCTGCCTGGGCCCCTCCGCAGGTGGCTAGTCCACTCCCTACCCTCAGTAGCCTGCCCAGAAGGCAGCCTGGAAGCAGAGGGAGGTGTGGTGGCCCAGCAGGCAGTCGGAGCAGAATGCCTTTGACTTTGGGGCTCTAACTCAGGAAAGGCAGAGGGACAAGAGCGGAGAGGGGGAGGGGAGAACAGCTGCCAAGACCAGCTGTTTCCCACTGGGGCCAAGCAGCGGGAAGGGGCGGAGGCTGTGCACAGGGCGGCCCAGTCGGCAGGGGCTGGGAGCCAGACCTCTGGCTGGGGGGCCGGGTGAGGCCCTTTCGCCTCCTTACGTCTGTATCCTCAACAGTGTCCTCAATGGCCAAGCGGGAATAGACATCCCTTCCCTTCTCTCCAGGCTGTGTGCCTGAGACAGTAAAGTCACTCGGGGGACGCAGCCCACTAGGTCAGAGGGTGATTTGGATCATGGTGCTTACGTGTCCAGGCCTCCCCCGACCACACAGAGCAGCCGGCCCACACGGCTGTGTCCCACAGCCTGAGGAAGGGCGACAGGTGACTCTCGAGGGAGCCCTCGCCAATGTGACCTTGACAGCGGTGCCATCCTGACCACCCTGGACTGGGCATCCAGCTGCACTAGGTGTGCTGTGTCCCTCCAGGCACAGGACAGCCAGCAGGCCCAGGTACTGCCCTGAGGCCAAACTCTCCTGCCATATTCTGGCCACAGCCCAAGTTCCTGACCTTGGCCTCTCGGACAGGCTTCCCTCCAAGAGCTGGCATCACTCTGGACAGGCCCCTTGGGTGTCCTCTTGTCCCACTGCACCCGTCTTTATTTCCTCAGAGTGGAAAGAGACATGGGGCAACTACGGAACCGAAATACAGCAGACTTGAGACTCTCCAGGTCACCTCATCTAAATTGCAGAACTCCACGGTGCCTGCTACTGACAACCAAGCAAGGCTCAAAGAGGCCTGAAGGCTTCACTCGGGTCACATGATGGCAGAGTGATGGTGCCGGACCCCAAACCCAGGCTGACTGCAGAGCTCATGCCTTTGAGCATCGCATTCTCCGTGGGACAAGTCTTTCCCCAACCCCAGCCACTCTGAGTGCGGGGAAGGTGGCCGTCATTGCTGCAGAGGTGGAGGACAGGGGCTGCTGTGCAGGTCTAGTGTGGGCGCAGGCCACCAGCCTCCCTCAGGACAGCCCTGCTCGTGCAGAGGCCCACTGGCCTTGCCTCGGGCTCTTGCCTGCTGTTCTAAGGCTCAGATATATGCAAGGTGGTGCTCAAGGGCCCAGCTGTGGGGTGAGGCTGGAGGTGCTGCAAGGCTTCCCAGGCCCACTGGAGGGCTGTGAGCAGCCTCCAATGTTGCTCCAGCGCCAGGTCTAGGGACAGGAAAGGGGTCTATTTCCCCCTGGGACGTGGGATTGGACACAGCGAGTATTAAACTACCTCCTCAGTTCTTTCTATTTTAAATTATTTTTTAAGTCTGGGTTTCAATAAGTTGCTCAGGCTAGCCTATAATTTGCAGTCCTCCTGCCTCAGCCTCTTGGGCAGCCGGGATCATAGGTGTGGTGTCCAGCAAGAAGGTGTTTTTGACTGTCCCTTCCCTACTCCAGCTCCAAATCCACCCACCTGGCACTCATGGAGCTCCAAGTAGGACAGGGCCAGTAGCATTCGCCAGGCAATGACAGGGCTGGACAAAGCCTGAAGGACCACTGGGCAGAGGGATGGCAGCCACCACCACCACCCACACCCAGGGCAGGCATGGCTAATCACTGACCGTACTCTCCCCACTGAGTCCAGACATGCCCAGCCACCCTTAACCATCTGGTACTGGCCCCAGGCTGAAGACTTCCAGTTGGTCCATCTTTGAAAGGAGAGGGGACCACTGAGCCTGAGCAGCAGGCAGACCCATAAGACTTCCGATTCCTGACTTCGAGCTCTTTCTCTGCACTAAGAGTCAGGCCAGCTTCCTCTGAAGCTGAGAGCCCTGTGGGTGGACCATGTGTGGGGTCGGTCCCCAGACAGCACAGACGGGGGCCCGGCTGGGACTTGTAGTCCTTCATACGGCAACTCCATCTGAAGCAGGGAAAGAAGCAGAGAGAAGCCAGGTATTCCTGGGGGAGCAACCCCTCACCAGTGCTGAGGATTTTTAAGCTTAAAGAAAAAACAAAACTAGCTTTTAAACCTATTTTTCTAACCTTGCAGTTTCTGGAACAATGAGAGGAGCCCCGCTGTGTCCCCCAGAGACCTCTGACAACAGCTGACGGCAAGGTGGGGCTTGTGGGCGCCCTAGTGACGAAGGCCGGTCAGCGGGGAAGAGGGCCAGGGTAGGGGCTTCGGGTCACGTGAGCCCCTCTGGGTGGGTAGCCCAGATGCCCAGGTGAACTGTGCCCCACAGACCAGAGAGCAGCCATTGCAGCCCTTGGAATCGGGGTCCCCAGGGAGCGCCAGGAAGGTTTCCAGGCAGAAAGACCAGCGCCACCTGTCCAGTCCTGCTGGGGCGGCTGCTGAAGCGCCTGACAGGAATGGGCCAAAAACGTCCACCTTTTCCCAAAGTCAAGGGGGCATGAGACAACTTCCACTGAACGCATCTTAAGATCCGTTTCCCCCAGAAGTCACTTTGAGAAACGCGTGTGGGAGGGTCTGGGGGCATGAAGCTGGAAACAGAGTGAGGCCTCTGGGAAGGGCAGCCCAGCGGCCAGGGTGCTGGGAGACCCCCAGCTCCCAGCAAGGCTCTGGCTGCCCGACCTCCCAGGGTCTCTGGGAAGAGAAGCCAGAGGAAGAGGGGAAGCCCGGATCCTGAACCTAGGGCCACGTTCCCCTTCACAAGAGCCACAGCCCTTCAGGGAGGCCCTACACCCAAAACCGACCACTCCCGCCAGCCCAGCCAAGGCTGGAAGCAGGGCCCATGCCACCGCCTGGAAGGGCAAAGGTGAGAGTGGGAGGTCCCAAGAGGGGGTGGTGGAGGCTGTGGTGGCCGGGGACACTGACCCTTCCCCTCTCTACCCAAGCAAAGCGCTCTGTGGCCAGGGCACAGGGCTAGGGGTGTAGCCCAAAGGACCCAGGGGGCCCAAGTGGCCAGGAATGCCAGGGCTATCTCTACAAAGCTGCGGAGCTGGGCAGTCCTCCACAGCCACCCTGAACCTCCCCTGGTAATTATGAATAATAATGAGCACAGGTGTAGCCTTCCTTATCTACTGCCTGCCAGGCTCTACTTCGGGCCTTTTATGTGACTTATAACAATACAGCTGAAAGCAGAATGATTAGCACCATCTACAGACAGGAAAAATAAGGATGAAAATAACTAAAGAACTTCAAACTTGTGGAGATCAGAGAAAGGCAAGTCTTGCTGGATGTGGTGGCACGTACACCTGTAATCCCAGCACTCAGGAGGCCGAGGCCAGCCTAGGTTATACAGTGAGTTCAAGGCCAGCCTGAACTACATAGTGAGATGCTGTCTCAGAAAAAAAGAGGCCAAGGCTGGGATTTGAACCCTGGTCAGTGAGACTTCAGAGCCCAGCAGCCCATCCACTGGGGGCCTGGAGACAGCCCAGAGAGGTCAGTTGTACCTCCATAGTGCTGCATGTCTCTCCATCTCGTCTCACTCCGACCCGTGCTGCATGGGTCTCACTGCCCAGACCTCATGGCAACAGAGGCTCTGAGTGGGTCTGTGACTTGCCCAAGGCCACACGGCTGGGCAGTGTGCTCCTGGAATGGGATTTGGGCTTGATGCACTTTGAAAGCCCTGACCTGGCTCACTGACTGCATCCTCTCTCGGGCTGCAGGCCCAGAATAGGGGTGGGGAGGGCCTCCTGCCTAGCCTAGGCCCACGGAGCCCCTTCACACCGGCCTAGTGGAAGTGGGTACTGGGCGAGATGATTGCCAAGGAACCTTTGAGGCGGAAGGCTCCAGCAGGAGGCTGGGAGAAGACGCCGGGGACAAAATGGGACATGGCATCTTTGACTCCAGGTGCAGGCAGACAAGCTGTCCCTCCCACCTGCTGGCAGTGGGGTGGGCAGAGCAGGCCCGTCTCATTTGGGAAGTAAACATGCCTTTTGGCCAGGTCTGCCTAGGAGCATTCCTCCTTCCTTCCTGGATTCCTTCCTGCCTCCTTCCCCCTTTCCTTCTTTGGGATTGAACCAAGGACCTTCTCACTGAGCCACGTCTCCAGCCCTTTTTTATTTTTTTTCCTTTGAGACAGGGTCTTACTAAGCCACAGAATTGCCCAGACTGCGCTTGAACTTGGGTTTCTCCTGCTTCAGCCTCCCAGAGTGCTAGGATGACAGATGAGCACCACCATGAGCAGCCATGGGGGTCTTTCTTAAAGGAGAAGGTACTGAAAGAGAGTAGGACCTTACAACTCATCTGCTTTTTAATTAACGTGCCCTGCTACCTTTAAGTGATTCTCTGCTTACCCTCATTCTTTTGAAAATTCCAAAGTGCTATTTCTGACCTGTGATTTACTATTGCCGTACGTCTCTATAAGCAGTGTTTTAGCTTAAGTGGCAGTTGCATATTAATTACAAAGTTAATTATGTGCTGTGTAATCATGCTGTAATTCATTAGTTTACTCTACACTCTGAGAGCCTCATGCTAATAGCAAGATCTGACAGGGTTTCAGGAATCAACAAGGAAGATCCACTAGAAAGGCAGAACAGGGCTGGAAAGGCTTGGGACTCTAGGGGGACGCTTTCTCGGGACCCTCGGCTGGGTCTGGCACCCCTTGATCTGTGTTCACATGGACCGAGCGCTGGACCCGCAGCTGCCTGAGGCGCCTGCAGCCTCACCTCCCGGAGGACGCACTGCCTGTGGCCCGGGCTGCTGAGGACAGCGGACTACCCAGCTGGCTTTTGTTTTCCACCCCTGGAAGTGCAGGGACGGAACAGAGTTTGTTTAAAATTACTTGGAACAGGGAGTCACTTTTAAGTGAAAAATTAACTGCTCCGATTACCAAAACAAAGTGGCCGCAGGAGGAAGTACAGACTGTGGGGTGGGCTGGGAGGGCTCCGAGGAGGGAAGACTCCGGTATCAGGCAGCAATGGGGGGACCCAGCGCCAAAGGCTGAGGGCCTGGCAGGGTTTGGACTGAGACCTCTTCATCTCCTTTCCCTTCCCCTACTGGATCCTCAGAAACATCCAGGGTCCCAAAGGAAATGCTGCCCACATCCTCCCTTCCTTCTGTTTGGTCTCCTGGTGGCAAACCACGGAATTGCTCAGACCTGGCTGTGGGATGAGTCGCCTCCTTAGCGGACCAGGAGCCCCAGGGGCCTGTCTGCAAGCCGGGTGGGTAAACGCTCCTTCCACCTTGCCAGGGGACCCAGCACGGACAGGAAGGAGACACCCCAGCTGCTCTCGGTTGCTCCAGGCTAGCCTTTCCTAGAACTGTCTCTCCCAAGGCCCAGAGCTGTCAGCCACTGCAGAATCATCCATGATCCTCCTGTGTGTGGCATTTAGAAGTCGCTGTGAGCAGAGCCAGGGCTGCTCTGAGCACCCCCACCTCTCTGCAAATCTGCAGATCAAATTTCAAGCCCTTGTGCAGGTGGGGATATCAAGACTAGGACCTACCCCGGACATAGCGATCTGGTGGCTGCTGAGACCCTCTGCTTTCCAAATATAAACCTGCTTGTTTATTTTTGCTGACAGCTGAACGAAGGGGAAAAAAAAAGATGTGGAAGTCCTTTCCCTTCTGGTTTCAGTCAACAAGAGGAGAGAAAGACTTGGAGCCCCAGCTGGCATGGGAGGAAGATAAATAAGAAAAAACAAAACGTGTCCTTGTGCTGCAGTGGAATGTTTTAAAAAGAGGTGAAAGACACAAGGTCAGGGGCGGACTTCATTTTCTACCATTTCAGCAGGATTGGGGAGGAGGCACGATGCTGCCGACTGGAAGCTTTCACGGGGAATCGTTTTTTTGGGGGGTGGGGGGAGGGGCGAATCTTAGCAGCCAAAGCACTGGGGTGTCCTTTCCAGGAAACACACTAGTTGCCCTGGCAACAGAGAAGTCCGGCCTCCAAAGTTCTGACGGGAGACCAGGCTGGGCCTGGGATGCTCCCCGTGATTATCCTCGGCCCAGGCTTCCCCCCCACCCCGCAGCGAGCTGGAGGAAGGGGTGCAAAATGTCAGCTCCGCACAAATACAGGTGCTGGTCCCCGCCTCTCCCTTGTGCAAGCAGCTACTCATCCCGATTCATGGCTTTCCAGGGCTTTATGGCTGAGCAGGTAAAAATGCCAGCAACAGCTTGGAAGCAATCCTGCCTCTGACAGCACCCGAGGGCCCAGGAGGCAGTAAAGACCTGAACCGGGTGGGAGGTGATGGCCCAGCAAGGCCCAGGTGTGGCGCACAGCACAGCTCCTGGCTGGGGTGGGGGGCACAGGGGACCAGGTCAGAATGGAGCAGGTCGGATTTTCTCCAGTCATCTCCCTCCATCCATGTTTGTTTGGGGCGGCTCTGGAGATGCTCCTGGATTTAAAGCCCATTTTCTCAGAGAGAAATATTGAAACGCTCGGCCTGGGAGACGCAGTTGGTGCGTCAGGTGCTTGAGGGAAGAGCAGGGGGGAGTGGGGGAGAGGAGTGGAGTCAGGAAGGGCAGCGATTGTATTTGCAAGAGCACTTAGCTGGCCACCACCAGGAGCTGGGCTAAGTGCTCAACATGCATTATCTCATTTAACTCACTCTCCAGCTGCCCAGCAAGGCGAGCACAATTATCCTTCACTCAGGGGAGCGGAGGGGCTCAGTGACATGGCCGAGGCCACCCAGTAAGTGCACGGCAGAGCAGTGAGTCACACCTTCCTGTCTCCACAGCCCCTTCTCACGCTCGCAGCACAAATGTCAGGAGGGTGGATGGAGAATAGGCAGGAGGGACGTCATGGCTAGCGGTCCCTTCCCCTTTGGTTCCTGGAATTCTATCCCACCCTCTCGTGAACATTCTGCGCTTTGTAGCCTTGAGCTGCCAGAGGCTCTGGACCAGAAGCTCCCTCCTTGAACCCCCAGAGGCCGATGCAGCAATGCCAACACGCCCTGAGGGTCTCAGGCTGCACCCAAATCACTGCTGGGCCAGCACAGTCCTATCACATAGATAGGAGCAGCCCATTCCACAGCCGCGGGGCTGGGGGCTCAGAGGGCAGGTACGACATTCGAGCTTGCACAGCTAGCAAGGGGCAGAGCTGACGTTCAGGCCCTCGTCAGCCATTATTCCCCAAGGACACACAGGAGTGATGATGTTGATTAGGGTGATGAAGAAGGTGACAGCCAAGACTCCCTCGTTTTTTGCTGTATGCTCTGAATTGTTGTAAGCATTCTACACATGGGAAGTTATTTTATTCCATTAACTTCAAATGAAGTACCTTGCTATAAATAGCTCCACTTCACAGATGGGGACATTGAGGCTAAGGGGTGAACCCTGCCAGGCCGACTCCAGAGCTCGCATTGGTAACCCAGGATGCGCTGCTTCTCTGACCACCAAGACCTTGCCTGCCTCACCGCCTGCACCCTGGATGGTTCTGGGACCCTTGAGGGTAGGCAGCACTGGGGTCCCAGTTTTCCCTTCATAGGGATCAGTGCCCTAAAGAACGCTCCTGTCCAGGAGGACCAGGACCAGCACTAGGTCTCTGTGCATGCGTGTGTGTGTGTGTGTGTGTGTGTGTACATGTGTGCATGAGTGTGTGCACCCTTCCTCAAGCCTCAGGCCTGCACTGCTCAGGGGATGTGCACACAACTGATTTATAACCCTCAGAGAAAGCAGAATTGCAAATCTCACCCACAAATCTTTCTTATCGAGGTACTTGCAACAGGCAGACACGTCATGAATTCCCAAGAACAGGCAGGCCTCCCCCCAGCCTCGGCTTCTTCCTGCTCCCCGGGGCCTGCAGGGAGCCAAGGGTCAGCTCCCTGAGGTCCCTCTGGCTGCCCAGCTTGCCTAGGAATGGTGGCCACTTAGATAGAGCTGATCAGAAACCCTGGCTCCTGAGTGGTCCAGACTGAGAGAGTCCTGCGGGTCCCCCGGCCTCCCACCACGCCGACCGCCTGCTCTGCCCCTGCCCCTGCTCAGCTCCACCAGATCTTTGCCCATCTCCCTGAGGGCTTGGCTCCCCTCCCTGGGGTTCGGCCCATCCCAGCTTGCACAGATGCGGACCACTGGAAGAGCAAGGCTGCCACACTCTGGGTGCCGCTCCCACCGTCCCCTCCAAGTCACCCTGGCTGGCACTGTGAACATGGAGCAAAAAACGAATCATGCTCTGTCCCCAAGCCCCACTTGCAGTGCCCTGTGCAGTCACCAGCTTCCTCAGAGATCTAGGATGACCCACTCTGCTGCCCTGTCCTGAGGAGCAGTCAACAAGGGTGGGCCGGTGGGCAGATGGGCATCGCTAGTGACAGGGTGGGCTCAGTCTCAGCTCTGCCCTGATGTGCTGTGTGACACAGCCAGTGTGCTCCTCCTTGGAGGCTTGTCTTTTCTTCCTCTGGAAAGCAGGTTGGACTTGCCCCCAGCAACACCGGGAGGATTAGATCCCACGTTTAAGAGAGGCCTTGACCCTCAGGAAAGGGGTACGCAAGCACACATACATGCACATGCACACGCACACACATGTGCACACACAGAGGTCCCAAGGCTCAGGTGACAGGAATCTGCAGCACCCTGCCCAGTCTGCCCTTCCAAGTTGTCTCTTGCTGGCCCGGCACCAGCAAGCATCTCAGTTCCTCCTCCTCCAGCTCAGACTCTCTAGGCCCCAAACCTGTAATCCCCGGCAGGCAAAATGACAGCCTTGCCCAGCAGCCGCCCTCGCTGGCGGGTGGGGAGTGAGCAGTGGCCATAGTGGTGGCTGGGAGGCGGGCCCAAGACAGGCAGCCACTGTGTCATGGAAGGTCAACGGTGGGGCCCAATGCCATGGGAACTGTGAGCTGTGGGCAGACGACGGGGGAGAGAGACGGGCAGGGCGGGCACAAGACCCCAGGCTGGCCTGAACTGGTCTCCTCTGGGAGAAGGGCCAGAGGGTCAGCGAAGGGTGTCACCTGAGAACCACAGCCCAGGAAGGGAGCACAGCGGCCAGGCCCCTGGGCAGCCCCCTGTCAGGATACTGACCCCTGGGCCTGCCACAGCCTCCCTGGTGGCCTGCAAAGCTGCACTTTAGAGCGGGCCTCCAGGATCTGCCGGCAGCTGGTTGGAAGGAGTCTGGCCAGGAACCTGAGTTGCCTTGTCTGGGCAGGTGCCGGGGTTTCTGCTGCCTCTGCTGTACCCCTAGGGACCCACCCCATTGGCAAGAGGCCACCACCATGCCACCGGCACCCTAGCTGCATCTGTTGCCTACTCACCACCTGTCGCCCCAGAAGCACTGCCCATTGGTGAGTAGGGCCAGGGGATGGTGCCCATTTCCCAAGGCCTGGATTAGCCGCTGGGTGCTCGTCCTGGGCCCCTTGCCATTGAGAAGCGCTACCAGGGAGCGAGACCAGAGCGCTCCTCAGGCCCGCGCATCCTGCTCGGTGACCGGCCCCGGAGGAGCTTGGCTCTGGGTCCAAGGCTATTGGACATTCCATCCATCTCAGTGGGAACCAAAGACCTGGCCTCGTGGGAAAGAGATATCCTGCCCAGTACACCATGCTGCCCTGACTCCCCTGCCCAGTGCCGTGGCCTGGGCAAGTCATTTCCCTTCTCCCAGCCTCAGTTTCCTCATAAAAGCAGCATGGCAGGAGGCTGGGCTTGGGGGCCAGGCCACAGCGCTGCGGTCAGAGGTCAAGGCTAAAACTGGACTTGGGTCAGCGCCGGGTTGCTGATCAACCTTGTCTCAAGCAGGGACCTCTGATGGCCCCCAGTGTCTCGATCACACAGAGACCAGCTGAGGCTGCCTGCTAGAGGACAGTGGTAGTGCTTGCTTGGGCTATTGGGATGTCACCACAAGCTGGGAGAAGGAAGAGGCATGGCTAACCCCTCTCGGGCCAGTCTGCGCCTACCTAGGTGTGGCAGCTCCCAGGGCAGAGGCTGGCAGCACCCAGGCCTTGGCCCAGGCAGGATCACAGGGATAGCCTAGCTCAGACTCGGGAGCCAGGATGCCTTGCTGCCACCTCACAGTTGCCACTGCTCCTGTTGTCCCAGTGGACGCTTGGAGGCCGGCTTGTCTCAGGTGGGCTATGCTGGAAGACAGGGACACTCAGCTGATCTGGGTCCAGGTGTGCAGCAGGGCGTGCAGCCTACCATCTCAGGGGGGTCTCTCTGCTGGGGTACAGGCCCGTGGATTCCATCCCGGCTCCTCCTCCTTCCTTCCTTTCTCTGTCCATCTGTCCCTGTCACCTCCAGGATGGTGCGAGACACAGACTGTCCCCACCCTTGACCCCTCGAAGAAGGGGACGGATGGATGGACAGCAGGACAGGTGGACGAGGGGCAAATTGGTGCCGGCCTGCTGCCTCTCTCTGCCCAAGGAGGGTGAAGGGAAGCTGGGGCCCCCAAGAGCGGGCGGGTGGCACAAATGGCAATTGTTCCCATGGCCCGCCTGCCCGGCGTCCCTGCTCACCCGCTGCCCGGTCCCCACTTGCCTCGGCCTCGCCAGCCCCTTCCCTGCCCCCTTGCTGGCCTGAGATGGCTGTCGCCATGGCAACCCTGCTCATTCAATCCGGGGATAATGAAGCCAATGTGTTTTTCATTTCCATGAGCTGGAGTGCGGAGCAGCGTGAAGAGGGGCTTTCCCCTCTTGCCCCTCCCTCCTGGACTGACCAGCAGAGGGACAGACACTGGTTGGCAGGGAGGAATGAGACCTGAAGCCACCGATCTGTCAGCCCACCATGGCAGCCATGTGGCCGGGTGATGCCGGCTAGAATGGCAGGCCTTTCTGCCAGCACTCAGACTAGAAGAGGTGGCTGGGTGCCACTAGACCAAGCCGGGGTGTAGATGCCAGGTTAAGAGGGCCCCATCTCGGGCTGTGTGACCTTGGGCTTTCTCCACCTCTCTGCTCTGCCTTCCATAGAATCGAGTTCACCAAAAGCTAACTGGATCCTATCCAAGCATCAGGGTCTCCTAAGTTCTTGTGGGAGGGTTTCTACTTTCTCAGCATAAAAACGAGGCCAACAACTGTCACCTGTTGCTACCAGTCACAGTGCGTCTTTGAGTGACTGCCAGAGAGCTCGTGCACACAGTAGGCATTTTGTAAGTGTGCGCCTCCCTCCTCTTCGTCCTCCCTGGCCCACAGCACAGAGGCAGCAGATGTTTGGGAATCTTCCCGTGTGAGTCACAGGTCCACTGGCCCCAACACCTCGCCTTCCTCCTGCTCTGGCCCGGACCGGCCCATCCCGCTGGGGGTGAAACCGAGGCCGGGCAGGGCGGGGTGAGTGGAGGGCAGGGCGCTCTGCGGCCCAGACTGGGAGCTCCCGCCCCTGGCCGCTGCCACTGCCACCCGCCCCGGCCTCTCTCCGAAGGCAGGAAGCCAAGCACAAGGGCACAGGAACCCCAGCTGCCTCCCCGTAATAATTCAATCACCCCAAGGCCGGTGGCCCTCTCCTGGCTGGGCTGACAGATGAGACTGGGGAAGGAGAGGAAGCAGCAGAGGAAGGGCTGGGGGCAGGGAGGTTGCTGTGGAAAAATCAGAGCACGGCTTGAAAAATGAAGAAATAAACCTGCCAAGCGGGAGACAGCCTCAATCCGTCCTCCATAAAGCTGTCTTAGGGCCACCAAGGACGCCGGCAATGGCTCCTCCTGGGACCCCTGCAGCTCCTGCACCGAGCTTCAGCCCCCGCCTGGGGAGGGCCAGCAAGGAGGAGACTGGGGGATCTGAGCTAAAGGAGCAGGAACACAGGGAAGGGTGGAGGGGGGCTCAGGGGTGCTGGACTGACTCCTCAGCCCTGCACATAGTAGGTGCTCAGCTGTGGGTGTCTGTGGGCGACTGAGTGAAGGAGCCTTGTTACAGATTGCTTCGATGCCCCTTCAGAGACCAGAGTCACACAGCAACTCAGAGCTACTAGGGTCCCTAGGAACCGGGGCCTAGGCCAAGCCACCAACACTGGGACCTGCACTGCAGGTCGGGGTGCTTCCCCATAGTGTCCCCAGTGGTGCCTATCCTATCCAGCCCTGGCCGGGGACAAGCAGACTGTGCAGGGGATGCTGCATAGCTTTTCCTCGGCCTTCCATGGGCCCTTGAGAAGGATGGTGATGGCGCGTGCCCATAATCCCAGCACTCAGGAGGCTGAGGCAGGAGGAAGGCTGTTAGCACAAGGCTAGCTTGGAATACGCAGCCATACCCTGTCTCAAAAAGCAAGCAAGCAAGAGGAAAAAAAAAAAAAATGTCTGAAACCTGCTTGTGACATTAAGTCCAAGAGAGAAGGAAAGGGAACAAATTGACCAGAAGGAAACACGGCCGAGTGTCATCCAAGATGACCTCTGGGTGGGATGACTTCAGCAGTTTTATTTCTCATCTTTCACTTTCCTGCGACCTCCAGGCCGTCTACAACAAGCATGTGTTACTAGGGGATAAAGGACATTATAAAGTTGAAAATCAATAATTCACTTCTACTAAAGGCTGCTCGTGCCAGATTCCCCCATTTATAGGACAAAGTCGAAGAAAGTGGTGTCGCATTGGGTTGGAGCAGTTTCCCTGAGGCACGGCTGCCCCCCCAGGGCTCCTGCAGTGGCTCGCAAGCCCCAGGAGCGGGGTCTGCACAGGAAGGAGGGGACCAGGCCTGCCCATGCTTTGCTGTGTGACTTTGGGCAAGTTCTGTACATCTCTGTGCCTGGTGTCCTCCCCTGCCCTTCTTAGTTCCTGAGCGGCAGGAGGGTTAAGGGATGGGCGTGGCGGAAGTGAACATGTACAGTTTCACGGATTGGGGGTGCAGGGCTTCTCCCGTTCAGATGCTGTCTGAGGCAGAGGGGCAGCTGAGGTGCTGGGGAGACGGAGAGTAGGGTGGGTGGGGGGCCTGGCTGGGAGGCTGCAGGAGGCAAGGGGCCAGCTTTCATCCCCTGTTTACAGTGGAAACACAGACTTGAAAAGGTTTCACTTTTCCACTGTTTTTGGTGCTGCGGGGGAACAGGGCTTCCTGAGCTGGAGGCCAGCTTTCCAAGGCCACACTCTGTCCAGCCCTGTGCTGGCCTCCAACAGGAAACATTGTGTTTTCAATTTACAGGTCCCTGCCAGGCGCTATGCTCCATGGACCTGACTATGTGCAGCTGGGATCCCAGGAGGGAACTTGCTCCCTGGAGGCTCCAGCCCCGGGTGCCGGGCAGTCTACATGGCTTTGTTAGCACTTCATGCACTCGAGACCCACTCCCCAAATGCCATGCCTTGGCCTCCCCCTTACTGGACACACGGAGAGACTGAGGCTCACAGAGAGAAAGGCTTCCCAAGGCCGCCAGAGTAACAGCAAAGAAAGAATGACCTCAACTCAGATTGGCAGATCTTCAAACAGGGCCCCTGGCAAACTGTGACCGTCCCACGCCACACTGATGACAGTGCCGACAGCTGACATTACTGCACGCCTACCACAGGCATCATGACGTCACGGAAGCCACAGGACCAGCCCGTCATCTGTCTGATCCTCACATCGCCTAGGCAGGCGAGGAAACAGGCCCAGAGGACTAAGAACCCTCTCTAGGGCGGCGTGGCTGGTAACCACGGAGCTGAAGTCTCTCAAAGCGTCTGCCGGGTTGTCTGGGGCCACTCCTGCCCAGGTCTCTTTTCAAGCTGATCCTGCTAGCCCCGCCCATCCCCAGGTGCTGCTGGGAAATTCCCAGTAAAATGAGGATGCTCATAGCAGAGGTGTTCATCCAGCCGGTGTGCACAGAATGTGTTGGCGACCCTGACAGGCAGGAGGCTTTGCCCTACACACAACGGGCTCTGCTGACTCCAGCACCCTGGGCCGCAGGGTCCCCAGCTGCATAATCAGGGAGGGGACTGGGGAGCTGCCAGGAAGGCCTCCAGGCTCTCTTCTGCCTGCTAGACTGCCAGCTTTGTGATGCAGAGACCTGGTTTCTTGCTTATTGAGGTATCCAGTACCCGGTAGCTGCCAAATAAACAGCAGCTGACTGACTGAGGGGCAGAGGATGGGTGGGGAGTTCTGCTCACAGTGGATTTGGAGAGGCCCTCAGGAGTGGGGAGAACCCTGAGCACAGCCCAGAGGGTCAGAGATGTGTGTGCAAGGGGAGTGGAGAACAGGGCAGGACACATACAGGCTGCACATATGCATGCACACTCCCAGAGAGAGAAAAGGAGAGAGACAGACAAAAAGAAAGAGGGCACAGACTGGAAAGTCCTGGGACAAACCCACTCCAAGATGGAGGCAGAGACAGATCAGGGACAGAGACCACCCTCAGAAGGGTGTTCCTTTGAAAGGCAGGGGATGCAATCAAAATACCCATAGCATACCTCTCAGAATTAGAGAAAACAGTCCTAAAATTCATTTGGAACAGAAGAAACCCAGAATAGCAAAAGCAATTCTGGGCAACAAAGTCAAAGCAGGGACCATCACAATCCCTGACCTGAGATTGTATTACAAAGCTACTATAATAAAAACAGTATGGTGCTGGAAAAAAAAAAACAACCAGACCTGAGGACCAATGGAACAGATGAGAATATGCAGAAACAAGTCCAGACACTCTCAGCCACCTTATCTTTGACAAAGGAGCCAAACACCCTCACTGGAAGAAAGAGCCTCTTTTAATAAATGGTGCCAGAAAAACTGGCTTCCACATGCTGAAGATTAAGACTAGACTCGTATCTTTCACTATGCACTAAGCTAAAATCAGAATGGGTCAAAGATCTAAACATTAAAGCAGAAACCCTAAATCTGCTGGAAGACAGCGTAAGTAGAACTCTTGAAGACAGAGGTGTAGGCAAAGACTTTGTGAACAAAGCCCCAATTGCCCAGGAAATATCACAAAGAATCAACAACTGAGATCTCATTACATTGAAAAGCTTTTGCACAGCAAAAGAAACCACCAACAAAATGAAGAGACAACCCACAGAGTGGGAAAAAAATTTTGGCCAGCTGTTCCTCAGACAAAGGACTAATATCTAGAATATATAAAGAACTCAAAAGAATCAGACCCCCAAAATTTATTTATTCATTTTTTGAGACAGGGTCTTGCTATGTAGTTCAGCTGACCTTGAACTCACTATGTACTCCAGGCTGGCCTCGAACTCGCAGCAATCCTCCTGCCTCTGCCTCTCAAATGCTGGGATTATAGGCATGTGCCACCGCATCCGGAAGACCCCCAAAATTTAAAGACCCAATCCAAAAATGGGCAGCAGAAATGAATAGATGCTTCTCCAATGAAGAAGTAGAAATGGCAAATAAATGTATGAAAAAATATTTGACATCACTGGTCATTCGAGAGATGCAAATTAAAACAACACTGAGATTCCATCTCACTCCAGAAAGAATGGCTGTTATCAAGAAATCAGCAAATAGCAAATGCTAGAGGGGCTA